>JAKLNC010000064.1:0-38393 GCA_022813145.1 Barbatosphaeria neglecta
CCCCGGGTGGTGGGGGTCGTGGGGGTCCGGCCCCCGGGCGGGGGGGGTTTGGGGCTGTTCTTGTTTGTCCCCCCGGTGGCGCCCCCCCCCCCCCCCCCCCCCCCCCGCATGAGCATCTCGTTAACGAAGATATTGCTGCGCAGCTGGGCCTACTTCATCGGCCTCTTCATCGGCCCCATCGTCTCCGGGAGCACTACTGCGCAGATCAACTGGCGCTGGTTTGTATGTTCATCTCGATTCCCTCCTCCCCACTGACTTATCCATACCCTGCTCCTTGCTAACGCTGTCCGTGAACAGTTCTGGGTCTGCACCATCCTCCAGGGCTTCTCCCTCATCCTCATCATCGTCGCCTTTCCCGAGACCAAGTACCACAGGCCCGGCGACCGCGGCGGTAGCAGCTCGGAGAACGTTGCCACGGTCGTGACCACCACCGTCAACGCGGAGAAGTCTGCGGCCGCCCCCAAGCAGCAGCCGCAGCCGCAGCAGCAGTATGACGTGGAGCGCGACTCTGGCAGTAACCCCGGCGCCCCTGGTGCCGATGACTCCAGCAGATTCTCGCGCCCCTCCTCGTCGCCCGACCAGGCCGCCGCCGCCGCCGCCGCCGCACCTGCTGAGAGCGCGACTAACGCCACGGCGATCATGCTGGGCCGCGGGCGGCCGTCGTGGCGCCAGTTCTCGTTGCTGCCCTTCCTGGCCATCCACCGTCAGGGCCTGGTCTCGACAGTGATCCGCGACGTGTTCTCGCCGCTGCAGATCCTGCTGTTCCCCATCGTACTGTGGGCATCGTTGTGCATGGGCTTCGCGGCCAACTCGCTGCTGGCGCTCAACCTGACGCAGGCGCAGGTCTTTGCCGCGCCGCCCTATCTCTTCACGCCGGACCAGATCGGCTACGTCAACTTCTCCTTCGTCGTGGGCGCCATCATCGCTCTCCTCACCGCCGGCCCGCTGTCGGACTGGATCGCCCTGCGCGCGGCGAAGCGCAACGGCGGAGTGCTCGAGGCGGAGATGCGTCTGCCGGCGCTGATACCGTTCGTGCTGTTCAACCTCATCGGCATGGTCGTCACGGCGGTCGGGTACCAGCGCAGCTGGGGCTGGGCCACTACCGTCGTCGTCGGCTACGGCTTCGTGGGCGTCCAGGTCGTCGGCATCCCGGCCATCGTCATCGCCTACGCCGTCGACTGCTATAAACACCTCCCCGGCGAGATCATGATCGCTGCCACTATCGTGAAGAACACCTTTGGTGTAAGTACTCTTGCTTGATACACCCTCCTTGTTTGATATAACCCGTCTTCCGTGAAGCCTTCCAAGAGTCTCCATGATGTCTTCCAAAAGTCTCCACAAGTGAATTGGCAAGGCTTGTACTGACCCGGTGATGGCGCAGTTCGGTATGATTTTCTTTTTCAACGACTGGGCCGCCCGCGGCTACCTCGCCCCAGTGCTGACGCTCATGGCCCTTACCGTCGGCTTCTCCCTCGTCGGCCTCGCCGTCTTCATCCCCTACGGCAAGGCTGTCCGCCGCTGGACTAAGGATTCAAAGCTGCACTTGCTGTGAATGGTGTTTTCCGCGCTTGCTCCCGGCACCTGAAGTGGTGGGGTTGGGGACAAAGCGGGATCTATAGGGAAAGGCGGATTGAGCTGGGAGAACAACGTTCCGATATAAAGACAAGTAGGTGTGTTGATTCTCGGTCAAAAACAGAATTTCATATATCCAGTTGGGATTCAGGTTTATAGTTTGGCATTCCAGTTGATGTTGCTTTTGGGGTTGGACGCTTGGAACAGCGGAGAATTGGACGTGAAAGATACCTGGGTACTAGGCTTCAATATACCTCATTTTCAGATGTTGCGTTCAATACCTAGGAAGTGTTTCGCTCTTATCCGTAATTCTCACTCGTAACTCACCTTCATCTTAGTGAGGAAGTCGGTCACGGGCCCAGACAGAATGCCTCCAGCCGCCTGGGCTGGATAAGCGGATACTATTGGCTCGAGCTTAGCGTGTTATTATAGAGGGCGAGGCTGGCGCACTCGACCGCGAATGTGAATAGCTTACAGCCAATGGCAAGAGCCGCTCAACTAGAATGTCGACACCGCAACAACGCATGCCCTCAGAGGGAGAACGCAAGGGCAGATATCAACGAAATTACAAACTCCCATTCTCGCTTTTTCCAGGCACTCTCTCTGGAGAAAACATATTTTCCACGGGCTTGTGGTCGGAGAGTGCCTCCCTCTCTCTTTCCTTCGCATCTGCCACCTTCTTCCTCTTTGCCACACTTTCTACATTCCCTCCTACTTCTCCACTCCCCTCCCGCTATATTCTCCAGCCTATTCTATTCTCCCAACTTTTCCACCTCCGACTCTTCCACTTTCGACTCTTCCACTTTCGACACTTCCACCTCGACTCTTCCATCTTCGACTCTCCTACCTGCATCCTCTCTTGGCCAAAGTTTCCGGCTTCGGCAACGAACGCGAGCTACGTATATCGCTCGTGGGCAACGGTGAGAAACGAGGCTTGGTTCACGTCTCCGGTTTTGGGAATCTTCGGGCGCCTTCAACATCTCCCCTTGATCTGCCCGAGTCTTCACTTGCGTTCATTCGTCTCTCCCTCGGAACCGGCTGACCGGGAACACACAACTGCCATCGCCCGGGCAGCATCGCGCATTTGATTCTGATTTCGCTTTCATATTGGGCGTCCGTCCTCTTTTCACCTATTCAATATCATTAGAATCAGGCCTGCTCGCGCCACAAATCGTTCAGCGGTCCCACCACTTTTCTCACCTTTTATCTTTCTCTTTCCACATTTCGATAAGCCAGCGGCATCGGCAACAACGCCGACCACAGCGTCCATCTCACGACCACATCGCCCTTCCCTTTCTGCCTCTCATCTTCCTCGTTGCCCTACATGGATTCCTCTCCTGTCAGCAGCTTGCCAGAGACCGCGGCCGCACCGAACCTATCGGACGGAGAGCACATGCTGGATCGATTTGCCTGCACTATGCACCGTGAGGCCTACAATCACTGTGTCCCCATCGAATTTACACGCGGAATCACATTGCAGGTCTCAAGACTCGGCCGCCCATCCGATTTGAGCCTCGACAACGATGGTTTCGTCTGCCCGCCGCTGACCCCGAACGAGAAAGAGCTTGATTCAAAGCCATGCCTGCGCACGGTCGAGTGCATTTGGGTCGGCATGACGCCCGGAACCGCGAGGCAGATGCATAGGGAGCGGGCACAAGAGGCTCTCGAGTCGGCAGAGTCGGCAATGCCGCCGACGTCCGAACCGACGTCGACGCCGTCGCCGCGCACGAAGGACAGGAAGACGGGTTACCATAAGGGAGGCAGCATCGCAGCCATGGTTCGCGACGGGGAACCCAAGCATTTCGCCCATGACCCCGAGGCACTGCGAGTGGTGGTGAGGGTGCACCAGTCCAGGTCGCCGCTGTACTACGCCCTCGTCAACCCGGACGAGGCATCCGGCCTGTGCGAGGGTGTCCACGTGCCCCTGTCGAGCGTCTTCTTCTTCCGCGCCTTCCGTGACGACAACGCCCAGTCCCTCGACCGGCGTCGACATGGCTGCAACAACAAGATCCGGAGTCTGCAGAAGCCATGTACCGGCCATCCTCCCCGAAACGGAGCCGGCCGCTCTGTCGATGGCGTTCCGGGTGGTGAGGGACCGTCTACCAGCAAGCCGGCGGCCGCGGCCAACCGCGCCATCGCTAGCACTGCCAACACCGCCAAACCTGCTAACCCCGCCCAACCCGCCAGACTCGCCGAGCCCTCCGGTCTTGCCGGCGCACCCACTCCCACGGAGGCGCCGAGCGAACAGTCGCCGGCTAGCGGGGTGCCTCCCGAGGCGAATACCAACCCGCCGCCGCCTCAGAAGGTCAGCGACGACCACGTCAATACCCTCGTGGTCATGCATCGCCTCGAGTATGCCAGTTCCAAGCCAGCCCCTGGTCCGCCAGGCCCGCCCCCTGCGCCGCAGTTTTGCCGTAGCCCCAGAGGCAGCGAAATACCTAACGCTGGCCCCAGCCATCCCGATATGGGAGTGGTCGGAAGCGCGGTGGGAAATGCGTCGGGCAACCGGAACGCCGTTGACGAGGCCCCCAACGCCATTCCTGAGGCCAGCCAGGACATCCACGACGTTCTCGAGGGCAACGCTCTCCACGGGCTGGGCAACAGCATCAGCCACGGCGACATCCAGCCGGCTAATCTAGAGTCTAGCCACGCCATCGGCTGCGGCAGCGAACAGAGCATGAGCAACATCGTCTCTAATAGCGCCTCCAACGGCGCCTCCAACGGCGCCACCGGCCACGCAAATGGCCTTGCCGACAGCACCGCCGGCAACACCACTTTCAGCGCCGCCCATAAAACCGCGGACAACACGGCGGACAGCACCGCCAACAACACCGCCGACACTGCCGGCAGCCGCATCGCCGATAACGCGCACGATGATGCGGCCCCGGAAGTTGTGCCCCAAAACGCTATGAAGGTGCCTCAGACGACGGCCCCTTCGAACGTAGCCTCGCATACGGCCGTTCCTCCTCTGATTGTTTCTCACACCACGGCCCCAAGCACGGCTTCTCCCGTGGGTGCTTCTATGGCTGCCCCTATTGCTGCTGCTCCTGTGGTTGTTCCCCCTATAGCTGCCGCCCCCATGGCTGCCGATCACGTGCTCGCCACTCGAGAGGTGGCCACTCCAAAGACTGTTGCCCCCGTCGATGCAGCTTTTCGTACCCCTGTGCCGAAGATAGATGCAGCTCAGGCCGTTTCAGTGGAAGTGGCTGACCCCCGGAACGCCACACCACCGATGCGTCCGCTTGCTTCCCCTCACGTGGCCGCCTTCTTGGAGGCCGCCCTTCTAGAGCCGGCCCCTCGCACGCCATCCCCTCCGATGTCTACCCTCGACGTAGACGCTCTTATCGTTCCCAGCCAACCACGCGCAGCGGGAAGTAGCGAAGAGGTGCTCTGGGTTGAAAAGCTGTATAAACTGGCTGAGAAGCAGGGTGTAGTCCACACTCTTCGGAAGTGCATGGCTATCATAAACAGCATGGAGGAGGAGAGCAGGGACCGCAAGGAACGCTCCGCCCTGATGGGACCTGCGCTTCTCGTCCCGGATGGCCCCGTAAGTGCGGCGCTGTTGTCGAAGCTATTCCGGCAGTTTGAGGTAAGGAGACCAACTCCCTTCGCCACCCACCTGTCATAGCTACTAACACGTGATAACTAGGAACTTTTCCCCGACACCGTTGAAGCCGCGGGCATGACTGAGGCCCTGCTGGCCTGGTTTCTGCGCGGCCTCCAGCTGCTCGGCATCAAGGCCGTCGAGCACGAGATGATTGGCCCGTTCACGACGTCCTTCGTCATCGAGATGCGCTCGCACCTGGCCAATGCTGCCCGAGCCATGGGCATCAAGATCCGGCGCGGCTCCGACGGAGGCGACGGTGTTTCAGAGCAGAGCCTCCAGCCGCCGGACAATCTCCGTCGTGGGGACGTTCTCAATATGATTACCAGGGCCCTCAAGAACGCTCGCTCGGCTGTCTATGGGCGCCAGGCCTCGCCCTCTCCCTCGTCCAAAAAGCGCAAGCTGGGGCCCTGTGACGACGAGGACGTTGCCGCCATTGAGGGAGCCTCAGCCGCGCGGACGCGTAGCCCGCCTCGCGCTAGGTAGTTCTCGGGGTTATTGGCGGTTGCCACCTGTTTTGCGGTCCAGGAACGCCTTGGGGATCTAGTTTTGTGGTGGAGACATGCGCTCATTCTCTCTGGGGGGTTACGGCTAACATGGGTTGCCCAAGCTCGGGACTGCCTCTCTTTCCTGTCTCGCTTTCTTTTCCTGTTTTCCTTTTTCCGTTGCCGCCGTCAAATGTGACGAGCGCATTTCTAAAGCCCACCACAAGTCCACAACACCGCTTATATTCCGCGGCTGATGATGCGGCCAGATGCTGCCCCCCTTGGTAATTACGTTGAGGGCGATGGCGGACACATAACACCTTGGCCGTACCTTCAATTAGCAGTGCTTTTCCAGCGAAATGACGTCATAGTCTCCTATATAAACCCATCGTGAGTTTTACCAAAGATTGGGTAATATTGGCAGATCTCATCTCGACTGCCTACCAGATCGAGTCGGCAGCTCTTTGATGTGGTCTGCTAAGTCTGCTTATTTCATGGTGTTGATGATGGTAATGAAGAGGAAGGACCTAGATATTTATGATTAGCACCGGACCTTTGTTGAAATGCCTTCATCCGTAACCAGTGAGATACATCGAATGCGGGAAAGAATCTCGCGTTCCTTTTAGTAGCTCTCCTTTTATCTAGTCAAGGCGTAAAATAAAAGCGATGCCAGTTTTCTCCAGAAAACATGCCTGGGTTCGAGGGAAACAAGAAATAATAACAAAAAGAGCCGAAGCCTTTTTCCCATGGGAAGGCTCTGTGACTCCGTAACGACAGTCTGACGAAATAGCGGAGATATTTATCTTTGCCGGTGTCGTTAGACAGTTGCATTGCTCATCGTATCAGGGTCCTCGGCATTACGCAAATAATAGAATACGACTTCGCAAGTCTGTCTCCTTGTTTCTTCCCTTTTCCCCTGGTCCTACCGTCAGTCGTACAAGACGGGAACAGGCAGCACCCATCGCCCAGCACAGCGGTCTTCGTCTCGCCCCCTGCGTAGGCTTGTTTGCTCCCTCCCACGTATTTGCGGGCACCTATCCAGTATATATCTTCACCACTTAGCCACTTGGTTACACAATGCCTCGCGCACACACAGCCTGTGGCGGGACTTGTCCGCAGTTACTTGATCTTCTCCTCCCGCGGACGTGAACACAGTCATTACGCCACAAGGGACGGCTATCCCAAAAAGCTTCGGCGGCTCGGGCTTCAACGAAGGCAGGAGGGCATCGCCGTTCTCCCGATCCTACAACACCTACAGTTCGTCGGATAGCTCTTTCTTGAGATATTCCCGCAGCAGCTCCATGGCCGGGTAGTGCTTGCGCAGATACGGCATTCTCTTATTTTGTCGTCAGGACCCACCTTAGGCAGTACAATAGGAGGTCTGTAGCCGGACCCGCGAGTAAGGCTCCAAACGTAGTCAACAGGAACCTGTACGCATAGGTAAGATAACGTACCTATGTATTATAGATCATCGGTAGACTTCTAAATTGCTCGCTCTCACTAAAGCGTACACTGATCTACATAGACTCGTCCTTTCTCCGATCTACACGCCCTATATCCTAGCATCCCGCGGATTTAAAACGATTGGACCCCCCTCGAGAAGACGCCTCTTCTGGGATAAGTCGGCCCTGACGAGGAACAAGTCCTAGTACATTCTGCTAAAGCCGGGGGCCAGTAATGGCCTTCTCGTACCTGCCTGTAGTTTGTGCGTGGCTGGACAAGGACAGGGATGGAACAGGGGTAGGGCAGGGGTAGGGGCTGGAGGAGGAAGTAGGAGCAGAAATAGATATTCTTCTTCTCACTCCTTTGATACGGACCGACCTTAGGTCGTGTCCGAGAACCAACCCTAGGCTACCTACGTACCTAGGTAAGTAGGGAAGAAGTGCCTGATTGTTGCCCCTAGAGCCTTCTCAGTGTAGCACCACTAAGGTCTACGACGATTCTCACTTGTGTAATAGTAGCAACGCGATTGAATGGCGGCCAAGGCATTGTTTTTCTGCGAGATATGTCCCCAGCTTCTCATTTCGTTATGGCTTCTGATCAGTTGGAAGATTGTGAAGGCCATTCTGACTCATATCTATCCAGGTCGATGATCCCACGGACAACTGGGGGATAGGTACAGGCAGTTACGGACCTACTTTGGTCTGCATATTTTTCAAACCACCACGAGAAATAGGCTGGCTCAGCTGTGCGCACATCTTTAATTCGCAGCTCAGGCAGTCAGCCATAGAGGAGGGACCGTCGACGCGTCCATCCAAGGTCTGTTACGAAGGACCCTTCTATTAGGCTTCTCGGCATATTAGAGACGAGATGCCGACGCAGTGGCTGCGGTCCTGCGTTCTAAGCACTACACCACGGGATGGCACAGGCTCATGGGAGATGAATTCAAGTCGCCAGGAGACGGCGTAGCGTTAATATGATTACCTTCACAGTATTCATGTCCTAGAGAGGCGGCAACCTCAGGGCAAAGGCACGGACCGCCGACAGATGCAGAGACTCTCCCGCTGCCTCCTCCCCGTACGACCTACTGACTGTTCATCTTATTACCAAAGCCTTTTGGCCAATTCATTCACGAGAGAAGATGCGGCCACGTTAATACCGCTGTAGATAGGTAGCACCGCTCGTCCTTACCTGGTTTCTACAAAACAGCACCACCCGCCACTGGCGGCGCGCTGTATAGGCGTCAAAACCGCAGACACATCTCGAGACATCGACGACGCCATCCTGGTAGACGACAGGGCGGCGCCGGAGCGCGTTGGGTTCCTGTGCTGCCGTTGTAATCGGTCGCGCGGTCGGTCAACCGGGGAAACGGGTATGAGAAGCTGAGGCCGTGGTAGACGGGTCGGCCAACTAGTATGCCCCAGAAGTTGCCGTTTCGGGGTGCATTTCCGGCAGACGAGTGCGCATACAGAAAAAAAAGGTTGCTGTAAAATCGAAAATAAGCACGATGCCTCTTTGTAGCTCGGGCGGACTCTACGAACGGAAGTGGAATCACGATGGTCGGCCATAACGGCTATTCCTTCTGAGTTGGGTGTAAACTGCAAAGCCACGAAAGGGCGAGGAACGAGAAGAAAGCAGAGGGAAAAAAAAGACGAGGATGAATTTCGGGAGTCTCAACCCAGAAGCTGTAGTGGGGCAATGCGTCGCTTCAAGTTCCTTTCGCTGGGCATCTTTTATCATGTGCCTAGGTACCCAGGTACTCCTTCCCAATTGGGCAATTGGTCATTACTAAGGTAGTACAGTATCGCTCAACTCCACGACCAAACTCTGTCACAATGTCCTACATCTTCCCAACCGAGCATAGATATAACACCTACGCTGGGGTACTTCGCTCTGCACCATAGTCAGCCATAAACTGCTGCTTAACCGTAGTTCGTAGCAGCCTGGAATAGGCTAGCGGACGCAACCCAGTGTGGCTCTAATGCCGTCCTGCCACCGCCGGATCAGGGTATGAAAAGACTAGCTACCGATGGCGAGGCAGCGTAAACGGAGCCATCTCTAGATGTCTGCGGTGAGGGGAGGGAAAAAAAACAAAATAACAACAAAAAACAAAAAAATAGAAAAAACACCACCAGCCTACTTAAAATCGGGCACACAAACTGCCACCATTTCATGGCTCAACTTCCCTATCTAGGTGGGGATTGGCTGGTATTTTGCTCCCCTTAACCTGCCCATTAAAAGCCTACAGGTGGCCACCGACCTTGGCCTCCTTGTTTGTTCGGGCTCGAGGTGTAATGGTCAGGCTCGAGGTGCAATGGTCAGGCTCGAGGTGCAATCAGGCACTCAGCTTTCCTGAAAGCCTTTATGTAATGCCCTGCTGCTCTAGCGCATACGAATAGCTTCTTTATTCTGCTGGTGCACCAGTGCTGGGGGGGGGGATGTGCTTTAGGGCACATGCTTGGGGGACTGTGCTGGGAGGCACGTGCCAGGCCGGTAGAGCCTTGAATCTTCAATATCTGCCTCCAACCACTAGGTATTACGTATAAATACGGAAGACTGCTACTCCAGATTTCTTGCAAAGCTCAACCCTCCCCTCTTCCTTCCGTGAACAACAGAAAAATTTCGAGTGGCCAAGGCACCAGGCAACCGTGCACCCACCCACCATGACTTTCTTCGACGCTTTCCACCGTGACCGGTTCGCCGCTCTTTTCAACGACACTTTCCAGAATCCGTTCCAGCAACGCTGATTCGCCTTCATCGCGATCGGAATCACCACCGTCTGCGCCGTCACCACGCCAGGAACGACGAGCCCTTTGTGCGAGGCCATCGTCGCGGGCACGTATCGACTCCTACGGTTCTCCCACTTGTATGTATTTATTTCTAACCTTTGTACTGTTTTCTACGGGTTTCCCTGAGAAGTTGGCCGCTTTCTAGTCCCGGAGCCGTGGACGGGTGCACCGTCGGCAGCCCGCGCGGGCGACATTGTGATGGAAATCGGCGGCGACCGCTTCCAGATCAACACCGGCGGCTGGGCGAGCCCCCACGACGTAGGTTGCATCTACACCACGGTGGCCGCTACGGCAACAGTCAAATCGCTCGTCCGGGTGGCGGCCTTTACGGCGACCTTTACGACGGCGACCATCCTTCTTTGGCGGCTCGGCAGCCGATAGCTCGTCAAGATGCCCGATATGGGGGGGTGCAGACAACACCAGGTTGCATTCTCTACAATAACGACCGCACTGCTACTATCATAGAGAATGGATCGGGGGATCGGAGGATAAAGTAGCATATCAATCGAAACTTTTGATCGTCTTCACTCTGCTTCATTTTTGGCCTGGTCGATGCTATGGTCGATGCTACCGGCGGTGATGGCAATCGATGCTTCGTATTTTCTGGGCACCTGAAGACCGTGCCCCCCCAATCAATCTAGTCAGTAGCAAGGTTATTTCGATTTGCTGTCGCCATAACTGCCACTTGTAAAAAATGGACTGAGAGTTGTGCACGAAGGCGGGGACGGTCCCTCAACTAGAGAAAATGGAAGACGACTGGGCTTTGCCTGCTACCCTGCACCACTTCTACCATCACTCCATCCCACCACCTTCAGGGAGGTATTTGCCAGTCGCACTTCTGCTTCTCCGCGCCACCGCGATCCTTTCGAGGGCCTCTCAGTTGTCGTCTTCGGCGTCCGTCTTCAGATAAGTGCCAAAGCGAACCGAATAGTGGCGGAAGGGGCGGTTAATAGGCGCTGTCGGGCAGGCGCGAAGGACCAGGGAAAAGTGGGATTCCTAACTGCACCGTTTTAGAGGGGGCCTTCGAGCCCTTTCGAGCGCATTTGGGCCTTTTTGGACCCTCCATTTGTCTTACGACAGACGCCTTCGCTAGACCGTTCCGAGGAGTTTCTCGCGCGTGGCCAGCCTTTTTCTTCTTCTCTCGTGTACCACGACGAGCCCGTGCCATCATCCCCTGGGCGTCTGCTGTGGATCGGTGCCCCTCTCCGATGGGCTGAGAACGTCATGTGACTGACTGACTTGTCCAGGAAATCATTTCCCAGCGCGAGCGGTTCCTCTTCGTCTTTCCTCCACCACGACTTGCGACTCCGCCGTCGACGAGATGCAGCTGATCCACGCGCGCACGGGCGAGCTGAAGGCGTTCCCGGGGGAGGGCGAGACGCCGCACTACGCGATACTGTCGCACACATGGGGCCGCGAGGAGGTCAGCTACCAGGACCTGCAGCGGCGGGCGCGCGAGAAGGGCGCGGTGGAGGCGATGGCGGGCTGGGCCAAGATCGCCGGGTGCGCGGCGCAGGCGATGGCGGACGGACACGAGTGGATCTGGGTGGACACGTGCTGCATCGACAAGACGTCCAGCGCGGAGCTGTCCGAGGCCATCAACTCGATGTACAAGTGGTACGCCCGCTCGGCTGTATGCTACGTGTACTTGGCCGACGTGGCCCCGCTGTCGCCGGCCCATCTGCGGGCGCTGCATTGCGATGCCGACCAGGGCGGCCAGGGCGGCCAGGGCGGCTGGGACGGGAGCAACGACGGCTCGTCTGCTGCCTCCGCCGCCTCCGCCGCCTCCGCCACCGCCGCCGCTGTCGCCGCCGTCTCGGGCAGCCGCTGGTTCACGCGGGGGTGGACGCTGCAGGAGCTGGTGGCGCCGGCGGACGTGCAGTTCTTCTCGCGCGGCTGGACGCGGGTTGGCAGTAAGTGGAGTCTGACGTCGTGGCTAGAGCGGTGGACGGGCATCCCGCGGGCCATCCTGCGCGGGGCCGAGCCGGCGACGGCGTCGGTGGCCGAGCGCATGTCGTGGGCGTCGCGGCGGACGACCACGCGGGTAGAGGACATGGCCTACTGCCTGTTGGGCCTCTTCGGCGTCAACATGCCGCTGCTGTACGGCGAGGGCACCCACGCGTTCGCGCGCCTGCAGGAGGAAGTGCTCAAGCGGTCCGAGGATCTGGGCCTGCTAGCCTGGGCCGACGTGTGGACGCGGCCGCCGGACCGCCGCCCGCTGGGCAAGTACGAGCCCCAGTACCCGCGCGGCTACCTCGCCAGCAGCCCCAAGTCGTTTGCCAAGCCGTGCGGCGACGCCCGCCTGCACGCCTTCAGCCCAGACGAGCGCCGGCACGTGGAGCCCCTGCCGTGGGACACGGCCGACCCCCGCGGCTTCAGCATCAAGCCGAGCGACTGGCACAGCCGACAGTACGAGCCCCCGGCCACCACCAGCCGCGGCCTTCTGCTGACGCTTCCCGTGTTCCACCACGGCGTTGCCGACGCGCCCGACTGGACATTGGCATGGACGTGCACGTTCCTCCCCAAGCCAGCCCATCTCGTGGGCGTTACGGGCGCGGGGGCGCCGGGCGGCAGCGGCAGCGGCAGCAAGACCTTCCTTGTGTGTTTCCGTATCAGCCGGCTCATGGCCGTGGAGCAGCGTATGGTCTCGATTTACGCATCCAAGGTGTCTGACGATAGCGCGGGTACCGCGCCGTGGCTGCTCAGCCGCGTCGACTCGATGCTGTACTTGGTCGACGACAGCCTTCTCGACCGGTTCCGCCCGGTACGCATGTACCTGACCGACCCGCCCGAGGCCGCGGTCCCGCTGCAGCACCCGGACGTGCCGCAGTTACCGCCCCTCAGCACCACGCTCTCCGTCTCGCTGCAGGGGGATGTTGCCCTCGCGATAGGGGAAGGGCCGGACCAGCGACGCTGCCGGCACAAGCTCCAGACGAGTTCTACCCCGTATGCCGTCTGTTGGACCGAGGACGCCAAGCGCTTCGGCGCCGTGCTGGAGAGGAGCGGCTCCAACCCGATGGGCACGCTTGAGAACCATCTGAGCACCACCGACGTTCAGCTGGCGCTGGGCCGGCTGTACTGGGAGATACAGTGCGGTCCCAGCCCCGCGGCCCCTCCCATTGGCGTGTGGGCGATGATCGTCTTCGGCTGGGGCTGGAAGCGGCTGTACTGCATGCTCAAGGAAGACCATCCCGCGCCCATGTCGGCTTCCGGCGTCGTGGAGGTGGCGCCGTCGAAGGAGGGCTGGACGGCCGCGGGGGACTTGCATTTCCTGCGCCTGTTCTGCGGCCACCTCCTGCGCGTGCGAATCAGCTCGTCCATCTCGTGCCAGGAGGCCCAGATGGAGATCCAGATTACCTAGGCAGGGAGGGAGGGCACTTATTCATTTCATGGTACCGCTTTCGAATCTCTCCGTTCGGCCTAAAACTAGGTACCCAAGTACAGGTACTTTCCAGTCCGCAAAGGGCCCTTTCTGGATTCCATAGAATCAGGGTGGTAGTGGTCCCCTTTCTCCATACCTTTGCTGCCTTCTCAGGGCCTTATTCAGGACTTCACAAAAACCGGCCTCCGGTGTCTGTCATGACAGCTTTTTTTGTTCCCGGTTGTTTGAGCCTCGGTGGCGGCCATGGTATGAAAGCAAGTGGCAATCACGACGGCCAATTCTCCTATCCTCTCCCAAATCTGATAGATCTACCCGCATCCTCTCCCTTTTTCTAGAACTTTGTCTGGGGCGAGGCTACCTCCGGAGTTGATTGAGAATTTGCCTGGTTATATTAGGTGATATAGTTAGTTTTTAATTATGAACCTACCTACATAGGTATAAGGTATCAAAGGAAAGAAAGTAACTCTCAGAGCTTGGTGTGGGCTGATTTTTGGAGGGGAAGAAGAAAGCTACAAGTACTTGGTAGCTGCAGGCTGCCGGCGATATGGTGGGCAAGACCATCCATCCGGGGTGGGTGCTTGCTTAAGGCTGGAAACAAACAGGCATTGATCGCTAGAAAGAGCCTAGGTAGTATAGGTAGGTAGGCCCGACAAAAATCAAGACGAGAGCTGCCTTCTCATGCTATACTGTGGGAGGTTTAAAAAGTCCGTTTGCTGCTCTCCTCCCTTCCTCTCGCTTAGGCCCGCCACTCGATCTCGTACCAACATCCACGCCCGGCTACCGTACGTCAATTACACGACAAGACTTATCTCTTACGAACAGGACCAAGAAGACAGTCGAAATGACGGAGATGACGGACGGAGGTGAGTTCTAACTTATCTATCACTATCAATCCATCCCTAGCTACGTAGGCGCCCAAACGCCCGAGCAAACGAACATAGACACATTTACATTCCCACGTATACAGAAGCCGCAGCAGGAGCCGTACCCCCGAACTGCCCAGCGCCCCGGGAGCCCCCAGCCTGTTCTACGCAGTTGCCGACTGCAAACTCTGACAGTCTGCAATCCAACGCCACCGCCATCGCGGCTTGCGTTACGGACGCACTGGCAGGGAAGAATATGTCTGCCCATACGAGCGCTACGACCGCCATGCCGGTAAGGTAATACCTGTTCGTGCCGCCCGATAGGTACTAACAGGTACGGGAGTACAGGAGCAGCAAATCCCCGTCCGACAGAACGCCGACAAGCAGCCAACTGATACGGAATCCGGCTCCGGCACGGGCGCCAACGCGGACGCACATGCCGGCGAAACAGCGACCCAGGGGGCGGATAATACGGATTATCGTTCGTATACGGTGCAGCTGCCCGAGGACATGACGTACTCGGAGAGGCGGCGCCTAATCCACTTACTAGATGCATTTGCGTCGCTGATTGAGGAGGAGTGGGAGGAAAAGAAGGCTGGAGTGAAGAAGGCGCGGCTCCTGAGGCCGTAAATTAGGATTCGCGAAGATCCGGCCTTCTCCGAGGCTGTTCACCTGGATCTGAAACGTCACCTAGGGGAAGGCGATCGGACTATGTACGCACGGAGATAGAGGGCTAGGATGAAAGCCTGTAGGAATATGTAACTACGGTACATAGGTAGCATCACTTATCTATGGAAGATGGCAGAAGAATAACCCCTTGCTATCTCTATCGCCGAGTAGCAGCATCCACCTCCCATCCAGTTCCTAGGCCCACATGTGAATTGTGGCCATCTTCGCCGGGTCGATGATCCCCACGAGCTCTTCGTAAGCATTGCTGTCCAGATTTGGCGGCGACAAGAGCATGCATGAATGGGGGCGTGGAATAGCAGTTAAGTTCAACTGACACTATTCTTTTGACCGTAAAGCCGCCTCCCTTTCCGGTCCTCGTTCCTCAGGCTCCCACCGGCCTATAAAGTCTCTTGCCCCTTCTCCGTCTGGAGGAGGGCAAACCTCCACGCAGGCCAAAGGAGGGGAAAAAATTGCTCCAGCAGGAACCTTGCAGGTCCTCCAGGGGTAAATTCATCAACCCATAGTCCTCAAAGTGGTCATCGATCCCCTCCATGCAGATTGGAGGACAAACTAAGCAACCCTGGGCTCGGGGCAATCGAAGCCAATAGCCACATACTGAATAACCTAGGTATCTAGGTACCTTATATCAGTTTCGCCTCTTCCCATTCTTCTCCTTGATTTGACTTCTTTCCACCCACCAAACTCTTCGGTGCGTAATGTTGGCTTTCCTCTTCTTTTCCTCCATTTCGCCTTGTCGTCTCCTCTCCTTCATTTCTTTTCCCTCCAAACGCCCGAGACGTCTTCCTCTCTCGCCACCTGTGCTAGCTTTCTAATATACATTATAAGAAATAGGACCGTCGGTCGCACAATATCGTGCAATTCTCGGAGACCCTGGACCTGTAGCTCCCGTGCCCCCCGGTCCTCCCTTCGGGTCTCCTTCCGGTTTCCATGTCCGGTATCATCTCCGGCCCCACTCCCGGTCCCGGCTCCGGCACCACTCCAACTCCGGCCACACCTCCGGTTCCGCCTCGGATCCCAACCTTCGGATCCCCTTCCGGCGCCATCACCGCTCCCGCCTCTCTCATATATAAATAGATTAAGCCCCCCTTTTATCCTTCATCCTTCCTACAACACACACCCAGGTACACACACACACCTTAGAGGAGTGGCGTCTTCCTCGCGAACAAGATTTGGAGAGGAAGCGGTGGCGGCGGCGGCGGCAGCGGCGGCTGCGAAAGCTAGATATGTCGATGGTCGCCCTCAAGACGCTAATCGCCGATACCCAACATTCAACTCGACCCGCCGCTGCCCGTTTCGGCAATTTCAGTTAAGGAGAGGGAGAGGAAGTGTGGCTCCTTGATAGCGAGATCGGTTCGGAGGAACGAGAAAAGATCCGTCCGCCCGGGACGGCGGCTCCCAGGGCGGCAGCTCTGGTGGTAAACAGCGCTATGGATGGCTTTCCCCCTGAATTTGGAGGCAATATGCACTAAGTGTGTTCCTTTTCTTGGCCTCCTTTTTTGGCCTCCTTCTTGTCAGTCAAGAATTTTTTCTAAACGTTCTATAGCTTCGAGAACATTGGGCATCCCGCGCACCGATTCATTACACGAAGCAATCCTAACATGCATGTCGGTTGTTTCGCAGCACGCAAGCTCCCTCAGCTTCTCCTCGACAGCAGAAACCCCATATGTCGGCGTGAGCGCGAGGGCGAGCGCGGGGTTGGAAGCTTTAGTACTGCTAGCCTGACGGCGCCGCGGAAGGGACATTGGCCGTCGACCATTAATGAGCATATCACAGGATTGACTTCTTGTTCGGGCACGTATTATATTGGTAGCAACGGCTGGTTAGTTAGAACCCGTCTTATTTTTAAGCTTAGCTGTTATTATTTTCTCATTTATTGGAGTACTGCCTCCTCTCTACTTCGTACTATCCAGCAACTTCTAATAATATGTGGTAGATCGCGAGGTTTGGCAGGTAAAGTTAGAAGGGGCTCACTCATAGGACGGGGCTTGGCGGCGACGATGGCTCTGAAGAGGAACCGCACAGATAAAGAGGGCTAGCTACTAAGAGACGGAAGCCGAGGGAACATAGAAAAAGAGTTGCAGGAGACGAGGGCTATATAGGCATGATTCAGGAATGAATATTTATAAGCGTGCTGCCGTTCTTACTACACGCGCGTTACGCTACTGTCCCCCCCGTCTTCAGGATGACGAGACTGGCGCTCAGCGCGGGAATGCCTCCCGCGACGGACAGTCTTGCCAACGCAGCGTCAAGCGTCCAGGTCAAGTTCCCCCACAGCACTGACTCGATACTCAACACTCGCTGGCTGCGAGGCAAGTGCACTGGCAAAGCGAGGTTGACGGGACCCGCAGCGTCGACATACCCGCTATTGACCACGCTCAGCAGCACCTCTTCCCCGTCCCCGTCCCCGTCCCGGCGGACCCAGTACGCGACGTCGACGTCCACATCCGGACCAGCCGCTACGTACAGCGGGTGCGGGCGATCATTCCCGACGAGAAAGCTCACGATGGGCTCCGCGGTAAGCACCCGCGCTAGCCGGCCATGCGCGTCCGCCAGGTCATCCGGCGTCGGGTAAATCCACGAAATAATCCCTTGCGCGCCATGGTTCACCGCTAGAAGGACCGAAGCGACGGACTCTGCGGGGGTGGGATCGCGGGACCAATATTCCTCCCCGTGGAAGCTCTGCGGGTTGTGCACCTTCGTCGTTAGGGGCCGGCCTAGCCAGCGCTCGTAGGTGGCCAGGGCGTCGAGGCGGTCGGCCACGTCGCGCAGGGCGTGGGTGCCGCCGAGGCAGTTGTCGCAGCCGCAGTCGCCGAGGGTGGCGTTGCAGGGGGTGCCCCACTTGGAGAAGGAGGCGTTGAGGCCGAAGGAGTAGACATCTTCCATGAGCAAGTCGGCGGTGTGGTCTGTATACGGCCCGAAGAAGTAGTTCTGGCAGTTGAGCACTACGGCGACGGGGTGGTAGGGGTCCAGGGCGCGGATGGTGGCATAGGCTTGCGTCGGGGCGCTGAGGGGGTCTTGGTGGCCGTCTGGTCTGTTTCTCGTCGTCAGTGGAAGGGGCCGAAAGTGAAAAAAGGAGTAAAAGGAAGTAAAAGGGGGTAAAAGGAGGTAAAACGGGGCACAAGTAGGTAAGAGGGGGACGATATACGCACTCATCAGCACTCCAGTATGAAAAAAGGCCCTCGCTGTCCCGCGCCGCCTCGACATTCTGGCTGACCCAGCTCAGATTCGTGTACTGCTCCCGCAGATCGTACTGGAACCGAATCCCCTCCTCCTCGAGCACCGCGAACGCCTCCGCCGAGGCCGGGAACTGCGTGAGCGGCGTCATGGCGTTGAGGCCCCAGGTCGCGTAGCGCCGTATGTTGGTCGTGAAGTTGTTGGCGCACAGGAAGCCGTCGCAGGAGGCGTAGAAGCCGTACGGGAAGAGCGGCGCGAACTGATGGGACGTATTCTTGAACAGGAAGCCGCCGTACAGGTTGTCCAACCGCGCCACACTGCCGCTGCTCTTGTCGGGGAGGTACAGAAACTCCGTCGTCGCCGTGAAGGTACTACTATTATTAGTATCACCGGCCAGCCTCCCCGCCAGAGTGACATTGTACGCCTGCAGACGGGGCTGCAGCGCCTGTAAACCGAACGCGAAGAGCACCCCTGTCGAGTTGACCGCTACCGAGCCTTGCGCGAGGCGGACGGCCGGGCTGCTCGTTGTTGGACTATTCAGGTGAACGGTAAAGTCCAGCGTGGCCGCTTGTTCACCGGAGCGGACGGGCTCGGGCAGGGGTGATCCATACCAGGGCGACAGGGCGGCGTCGACGATGAAGTGGCCCTGTCTTTCGGAGTCGAGGTACAAGCTATAGCGCGGCTGCACCCGCACGTGTAGCAGCGGCGCGTCGGCGGACACCGCCGGCTCGACCGTCTGGCCGCCCGGGTCGAAGCTGGGGAACCTGTGCGCCTCGTTAGCGTCGGATACTTAGAGATACTCCCAGGTTAGGTGACGTACCCCGACTCGTAGACCTTTCCGCACCAGCGCGGCTCGTCCGTGTGGAAGCCCGTCTGCTGGGCGA
Source organism: Barbatosphaeria neglecta (assembly GCA_022813145.1). NCBI lineage: Eukaryota > Fungi > Ascomycota > Sordariomycetes > Barbatosphaeriales > Barbatosphaeriaceae > Barbatosphaeria > Barbatosphaeria neglecta. The sequence continues at coordinate 18,884 of JAKLNC010000064.1, forward strand.
AGGCGGCCCGGCCGACCAGCCAGCTGCCTGTCAGGAAAGCTACACGCATGCTAGAAGGAGGGAGGCAGTGGGACGAAGGCAGCTGGGACTACAGACAGGCCTACCTGTCGGGGTGAAGGAAAAAGAACAGGCCCTTCACCGACGTCAAATCGCCATCCATCCCGGATTATTACCCTGTCTTAGATGGGTTGCACAGACGGGAGCGGGGGACGGACCCCCGCGGGAACGGGAAGGAATTGGCTAATAGACCACTGGCCACGATATTACTATTGCCATTACTAGGCCGCACTATAGGCGTCTATGCGGCTCTACGGTGGTAACTCGCCGCGGCCCCCATCCCTCTTGTCCCTCCCGTAGGCTACCGCCGCGCCAGCCTCCTCTCGAACCACCGGAAAGGCAGGTACAGAAGGGCGGTGGCGACAAAGGCCAGCTCGAAGCCGATGTCGCCGGTGACGCGGGCGATGGGGCCGGTGTACACGGCCTGAGCCACGGCGGGCACGACGAGGGCGAAGCTGAGGGCGGAGGCGGCGAGTGCGGCGATCCCGGGCGGCAGGGCGGGGCCGCGGGACCAGATGGCGGGATCGTAGGCGGCGCAGTCGCAGCGGCGGAAGCATAGGTGCTCGGTCAGGACGGCGGCCACGAAGGCGGAGCTCCAGTAGCCGATCAGGGCCAGCATCTTCTCCAGAGTGTCGAAGAAGTCGGCGGCGGCGAAGATGCTGAGCGGGATGACAGCGGCGGTCAGCAGTACGGCGAACAGATAGCGCGGCACGCGCACCAGCCAAGGCAGCAGCATCTGGCAGTTGAGCGTGATCGAGTAGGCCGTGGCCGCGATGTTGCCCAGCTGGCTGAACGCGAGCACGACCACCAGCACCCGGCCGAACGCGCCCGCGGGGGTCAGCATCGCCGCCAGCACTCCGCCCACCAGGTGGCCGTCGTAGGCGGCGGCCCACGCCGGATCGGCACCCACTGCACCGGCCATGGCCGCCCCCATCGTCATGAACAGGATCGTGGGCAGGGCGACGCCGCCGTACGCGTACAGGAAGATGCGCCGCCTGGAGGATACCATGGGATACAGTCAGACCTGCAGGTGTGTGCGGGAGAGGACGACTTACGGCGGCACCCGCGGGTCGATGTAGGTGGTAAAGTCCGAGGCCATGCACGAGTACGGGATCGTGTACGAGGCCACGATCATGGCGAACGAGAAGTAGGTCGCCACGCCCGGAGTCGGGGATGCGGAAGGACCCGGCGTGCTAGTCGCTGGTGACGCCGTCTGGCTGGCGAGGCTGGGCGCGCCACAGCCGGCGGCGACGGCGAGGGCCAGCAGCGAGGGGATCCAGGCGTAGCGCTCGTACTAGTGCAGCACCGTGTAGCCGCAGAAGGAAATGACCAGGGCCAGCAGCGCCACGATGACAATCCCCAGCGCCGGCGAAAGGCCCTGCTGTGCGGTCTTGGCCGTGATGTCCGTCTGCGCCGCCGCGGACAGGCAGAGGCCGCCCACTACCGACATGGCCACGCTGAAGCCGATCAGCGTAGCCAGGTTGAGCAGCACGGGGATGCTGACCAGGTATCTCCTGGAGGGACGATGCCTCTGTCAGCGGGGTCCGCAGCAAGGGTTTATAGTAGGGCGACGCACCTAAAGGTGTAGCGCGCCTGGATCATCTGGCGCATGCCCGTCTGCGGCCCAAAGGTCGAGAAGTAGGCCACGAAGGTCGCAGCCAGCAGCGTGAAGACGAGGATGACCACCGCGCTGCCCCGGACATCCAGCCCGTACACGGGGCCCAGCATGCCGAACGTGATTCTGTCATGTACAATCAGCCCCCAATCCTTCCTGAGTAGAGACCAGTATGTGCGCACGGCAGGATGTCGGCGTTCATGCACCACCACAGCGTGAACACGCTGCTCGTTCTCCGCAACGTCCGCTCCTCGACCGGGATGGGCGCGATGCCGCGCCGCTCCACGTGGCCCGCCGCCGCTGCTCTTAGCAGCAGCGAGCCCGCCCGCGACCGGTGCGAGCCCGCCATCGACTGCGCCGCTTCGACGTCGGCGTCGCCGTCGCCATCGGCGCCAACCACAATAGCGTCGACATGGACGGCATCGACGTCGGCGTCAGCGCGGGCGACGTGCAGGTGCGACTGCGAGGGTCGGTGCGGCAGCTTCTCCGGGTCGAACGTGATGTGGCTCGGCGACTCGTGTAGCGCCGTCTCCAAGGCCGTGTGGTACGACGACGGCGTCGGTGAGCCCGAGGCCATCGCGGAGCCGTCGTAGGAAGGAATACTATAGGAAGGAATTCGGCAGTCAGGGATAAGGGAGAGTCGAGTCAGGTCAGAGGTCAGGTCGGCTCGTAGGTGAGTGAATCGATCTAGTTAGATATAGATGGTGGTTCGGACAGAGGATGCTTAGGACGAAAATGTTGTTTTGGCGGGTGAGTGGTGAATGGACTATCTATGGAATAGTAGGTACTAGAAAAGTGGCAAAATGAGTGGGAAGTAGCTCGACGGCCGTGGTTGCCAAAATAGACACTTCTGAATAGGAAGTCACGACTCGGCCCTGACCTGCGAAAACTAACTGCCCAGATAGGCAGGTGCTTGTTGTATTCCACGGAGAACGGTATATTAAAAACGAAAAGGACGGAAAAAAGAAAGGGAAAAAATAAAGCAAGGAGAAAAGAATGAAAAGAAAAAAGAAAGCAAGGGAAAAAGAATGGGGGGGGGGAAAGAATGAAAGGGAAAAAAGAAAGAGGGAAGAAGAGGAGAAAAAAAGGGAAAAAAGATGAGAAAAAGGAGAAGGAAAAAAGAAAGAAAGAGAGAAAACCCCGAAAAAAAAACGAAAAGAAGGCGAAAAAGAAAAGAAATAAAAAAAACGAAAAGAAATAAAAAACGTCCGGGTTGAATCAAACCGGCGACCTCGGTGGCGTTGGACCACACCCTAACCCACTTCCGATTCCCAGCCAGCAAGCCTCGGTTCAGCCTGCCTACGCCATCACCTCGTTGAACAGCTTCATGTTGCCCTTGACCACGTGCCTCACTGCCGACAGGAGCCGCCAGACCATCCAATCCCCGGCGGCCGCCGCAGGAGGAGCAACCTCAACTCCCTCGCTCCGGGAACTGGATCCATACAGGTCCGCGTGGTCGTCCACGATCATCTGGGATCCCTACATAGGCAGCACGCTCGCCCGTCAGCGAATGGGATGAATAAAGAATGCAGGGTGATGTTACCTTCTCGGCAACCATGTACACGGCCGCTTGGATGCCCGCGTCGGGGATGAGCGGAAACACGGACGCGTCGACCACCCGCAGGTCCCTGACCCCGTGCACCCGCAGCCTCCCGTCCACCACGCCTTCGTCGGCCGACTGGCCCATCCGACAGGTGCCGCAGGGATCTAGTCGACGGGGGAGAAGCGTCTCAGTACCTGCTTGCTCGCTATCATTCCTGGGGGTGGGAACGCAGAACTCACGACATCCAGGCACCACCCGCTCGTGGATGAGCTTGTCCATGGCCGCGTCCGACTGTCGCGGCAGCGCCTCAGGGTACGCCCCCCGCACGACCTTACCCAAGCTGTCGCCCGCGCCCAGCACATCGTCGGCGAGACGGAGGCCCTCGCGGAGCCCGACTACGTCTTCCTCCTCCGTCAGGAGGTTGAAGCTGATGCGCGGCTGTCCGGATGCCTTGCGCGACCGCAGCGTCACGGTCCCGCGCGAGCGCGGCCGCAGCAGCGCTACTACCGCCGTTAGGTAGCTGTCCTTTTTGGGCGGCGGCTTCACACGCGGCTGGTATGGTGCCGCGAAGCAGGGCTTCGTACGTAAAAGCATAGCCGTTAGTGTACGATAAGAAAACAAAAGCGGGAATAGGGGCGAAGTAGAAGGGGGGAATTGGGGCCAAATAGGGGGGGGGAAGGAGCAACACAGCACACGCACCATAAAGTCAATCCCGATATGCGGTTGCCCCTCCGGGTTCACCAGATCGCGCCCCTCCGTGCATGTCGGCTCATCCCCCTCCCCGCTTCCCCCGGACTCGACCCGCGCAAACGCCGCCGACCGCACCAGGCCCTCGGCCAGCGGTCCCGTCGGCGACGCCCGGTACGCCGCGAGGGCCCCCTCCCTTTCGCGACCGGGCCGCAACAGACCATCGATGGAGAGGCCGTCGGGCTGGACGCGCACCGAGTGCGCCACGACGGGGTGTTCCTGCAAGTGCCGGCCCACGTGCGGCGATGCGGCCAGTACGGGCACTCGATACCGCATCAGCTGCTCTTCCGGCCCCACCCCCGACAGCATCAGCAGCTTTGGCGTCTCGAACGCGCCACACGCCACCACCACCTCCCTATTTGCCCGGAAGTAGCGTAGCTCCCCCGGCAGCAGGCTGCCATTGACGCTGCTGCCGTGACTACTGCCAGGCCGGGATGGTAGTGGTGGAGGCGGCGGGGCAGCGGTGCTGACGAGGACACCGGCGGCGGCGCCATCCCGGATGACCACCTGCTCGACGAGGGACCGGCTGAGCACGGCGACATTCTTCTTGCCCCTGATGAAGCAGGTGCTCGTGCTCCGCCGGCCGTCGGCGACGGACCATACCATGCTGCCTAGGCTGCCAAGGCCGCCTGGCCCGCCGCGACTCTCCCAGGCCTCGGCGAGTGCGTCCCGAAGGGGGCTTAGCTTCGCCGTCGAGATACCGAAGGGGGACGACTTCGTGCTATCCACGTCCTCCTCGCCATCGTCTGGCGCAGCTGGAGGCTGTAATCGATTTTCGACGCGGATGAGCGAGTGCACGTCCCTAGTCCCTATTTGGTAAAATAAAGAGGGTGCTCACCTGCTGGAAGAAGCTCCGACAGCCGTCCCACGACCAGTCCGGCCCTCCGTACGCCGACCACTCGTCGTACGTCTCGGCGCTGCCCGGATGCCAGACGCAGTAGTTGAGACAGCTGCTCCCGCCCAGCACCTTGCCCGCCGCGCTCTTCTCCTCCGCCCGCCGGAAGCCTGGCTTGTCCACCACCACCGTCTTGTCGTAGCCCCAGTCGCACTCGCCCCCCTGGAGATCAAACGCCAGCCCCGGCGTGCTGATCTGAAGCGCCTGGTCCGGGTGGCTGTCCGCTTGTCCATACGCCCACGTGGTTAGCCCCTGTTCCCGCCGAACCCCGCCTTAGGGGCCTCCCTTTTCGACCTGTACCTGTCTGGGTTACTCACTCCTTCCCAGCTTCCACGACGAGCACATTGACGTCCGCATTCTCCGCAAGCCGACCGGCCACGAGCAGCCCGGCCGTGCCACCTGTTTGCATCACCCCCAAGGCCGTATCAGTGTCCCGTCTCCAGGGGTCAATTTCTGCGCACGATTGGACTCACCTCCGGCAACGATGAAATCAAACGTGCCTTGGGACTCCATTTGGTCGGGAGCGGCCGTTGGGTGTGTAAAAATAAAGATCAGTCGACGGAGTACCACGTACTCAGAGAGGCAACCTTATATTATCAAGGAATACCCCAATATATCACATGAGATTGTCGAGGACAATTGGATACAATAGCCGAGGGATCTGGATAGACATCGGATGGTTGTCAGATGACGCTCTCGACCCGTCATCGACTCGCGGCCATCCTGTTCCGTGCCACGACCAGGTGAACCCATCGGTACATTTGTTGCCGGTCGCTAACATTAGTGTCAAATTGCTGTTATGTATGCTGATAAGGTCTTATAACCATCGTACCTCTAGGTACCCAAGTCACAGAACCAATAGCTCTGTTGGGAATCAAACTATAGGAGGTTTTAAGCATTGTATTTTCTAAGACTAAAAATCCAAAAGGGAGGATGGCCGGTGACCGACAAAAAACAGCCTGGAGGCTATGGGGGCAGGTGGTGCCGGCCCATCAGAGCTCAACCTCGACGATCATCGTTAGGAACCGTAACCTAGTACCTGAACTGACGTGCGCCGCCATTCTCCCGCTGCCACTCTCTGACCGTTGCGCCATCGCCGTAGCTTGTGTCCTACAGATGCGCTTAGGTTAGCAGCCGATTACTTAATTACTGCCACCGAGGTGAAAATCGCATATAATTCTTAGAAGGGAGACTCACAAAAGGAGGCATATCTGACCTCGAAATCGACATATTTTCCAAATCGTCATCGTTATGGACGACCCCCTTTCTCTCGGATTCGACTTTATCTTTCGCCCTCCACCCCGCCTCGGGTATGGCCTCCATTACGGCCTTCGCCCATTCCTCCTTTCTCCGCTAGGAAGGCTTTCCCGTCGTCGATGCCACCATGGACAAAGTTCAAACTATTTAAGTGCTGGTCGAGCTTCTCTTCAGCCAGTTGCCTCTCTTCTCCGGGCTTGAACTTGGGGGTGCCTATGATGCCCTCCGCGGAGGACTCGCCCTTTTCTTCGGGCTGTTGTTGGAGCTCAGGCTCTTTATTTATACCAGTGGGGGTCGTTTCCAACGTTCCCCTTCTTCTGTTCGGCGGCAGCAGAAATTGCTCATAGTTACCATCCTCTGTATAAGTGTCGTGGTTGGGAAGATCATAGTCCGCGATGTTAGGCTCCTGGGGTGGCTGCTCTTTTATCAACGGCTCTCGCGGCTCCACCGCGCCTTGGTCGATGTCGCGGCAGTTCGTGATCACCTCGCGCTCGACGACGCGGATGCAGTCCTAGGACCGCTCGCGTTCGCGCCGAACGATGCGCCCCGGATAGGGGATGGGCGGGCTGGGCGAGCGGTCGATAATCACTGCGCGGTGCCGGCGATGAGGTAAAGGAGCACGGGGCCGGCTGACGATGATCGCTTGGGGTATTGGGCTGGACGAGCGCCCGAGGGACGAGTGGATGCCGTCACGGCTTCCAGTCTTGTCCGGCTCCTCACACCGCACGACGCGCTCGCGGATGCGGATGGGCGAACTTGGCGAGCTGCCCGAGCTTCCCGAGCTGCCCGAGCGGTTGCGGTTGGTGATGCGGGTGCGGATCTCCTCGAGGGACGGCAGCGGTGAGCTCCGGCTGCGCTCCCAGTTGCGCCCCCGGTTGCGCTCATGCTGCGCGGTGCGCCAGTGGTGGCGCGTAGACGAGGGGCTCAGGAGGTCAATAGCCACTCAGTGGTGCGGCGGTTTGCTAGACAGCCGCTCAATGGAAAGCCTCGATAAGTCCCACGCCGCCGCGTTAGGGCGGGGTCTATCCGTCCTAATTGTAGACTCCCTTTCGCCAACTTTAAGCGAAGAGGGCATAGGGTACTCATGCCTGCTTCGTTTTCTCTTTCTTCCTGACCCCCTCTCCCCGCCCGTTCAACCATAGCCTTCATTTCCCTTGTTATCGAGGAAGTTAGCTTTGATAGCTCATACATAAGAAATTTAATCACGTTTAAGCCTTCCTTGACAGAGGTTCTCCGTCAGCTTCTTCTTCAATTCGAGCCACTATCGCCTTTTATAGTTCTTTTAGCGAATATTTTTTAGAGTTTAATTAGGTTCAATCTTAACTCCTGTAGGCGGCGTTTACTAGCGTTTTTCTTTTTGCGATTTAAACGATTCGTGCCTCGGTTTTCTTAATCTTGCTCTTCGCGCCCTGCGCCAGTCTCATCCTCCGTTCGAGCCCTTCATTTGAGACTTCCTCATATTTGGCTGATGTGCGTATGAGCGAAAAGCACCGTCACGTCGCCGGTAGCACAAGACGGGAATATGAAGGATCTGAAGAGGTGCATGTATCCCAAATATAGCGCCGGGTAACTCCTGGGTTAAGGAGCTACTGGGTAACTTGCTCTAAATATTTGCCTGGTTAGTTGAAAAGGAGAGATAGGCGAGGGTACGGCGACGAAGCCATTAGGCGACGTTGCTTTTTGTTTGTTGCAATCCCAAGTTAAAGCCATAGTTCCTACAAATTTTCTCTACAACGACCTTACCTACGGAACAGTGATGGCTGTAAAGGTGCTTGCTAGTGAGAAACCAAGGGGCTGAACTCAAGCGTCACAGAATCTGTGCAGAGGTTAATAAAGCACAACTAGGGGCAGAGTCATGCTTGGATTAACCACTGCAAAACTAACCATTTATTTGGGAGATTGCCTGTTCATATATACTTGCTGGCTTGATTCGGTTCCTTCACTCTAAATTAGAGATTCAATTAAGCTACAGAAAGTCTTTATTTTATGTTCAGACCAACCTTAGTTAAGGCCCATCTGAGGTTAGTCACGTGGTGCTAATCCTGCCACAGTTGAACTGCCAACCCGCGGGGTTCCGTACGGAACGAATTAATTCGTAATATTTCATCTCCGCATCAAATTCCTGGCTTTAGTTATCTCAAGTCGCTCCTTTTTCAGATCTTCTTGCGCAGACTTGAGACGATTAGCCTCCAGCATTAACTCGGCAACCTTGATCTCGAGGTCTATCGTCAGGATAGCGTCATCCTCGTGCGGGTTCTGCCTCTTCAACATCATATCCTTCCTCGCCTTGAGGTCGGCCAACTTTTGCATTGACATTTCGAGATCAATATAGACTTGTTGAGAACCTGTTAAGAGACATGCGTTAACGATTTTCATACTATAATGTCATACCGTGGTACCCAGCCTCCAGCTTGACTTCACCAGTATGGTTGTCACCGCAATGTAGTGCTGTGCCGTGAATTACCTTTAACCTCCCGGCTAACCGACGTCGCCATACCTTTTTTGGTGCTCTCCGTTTCCGGGTAGGAATTGTCGTCGGTGATGTGCCCACCGGCTCCAATGCGATCGTCTCTCGGCTCCTCCGAGTTCAACTCTACGCTAGGTCCGACACTAGCCTTAGAGTCGGCACCGTTCGACCTAGAATCGGTCTCAACCTCCAGCTCCGAGCGCGGCAGGGCAAAGAGGGCTAGTTGCTCTTGGTGTCGGCCTACGTGGCGTTGGTACTGCTTGACTGAATGCAGGAGCTCGGGGCAGAGCGGACATGAAACGCCTTTGGCGACGTTAAGAGGCTGCTCCGCGAGCTTCACAAGTGCGTCGACTTCGGCTCTCTGGGCGTGTCCTCCTTGGCCGTCTATGACGTGGGCTGCTGCCAGGTGTTCCCAGAACTTCACGGCCGAGAATATGTCTGAGCCACAGCCGAAGGGGCACCGGTACACGATCCAATGGTCCTGTTGGACATGGTCCATCCACTGGTGTCTCCGGGAGAACTGCCGCTCAGGGGTGTCGCAGTCTAGTTCGAGGCAGATGTATGGCTGGAGATCTGCAAAGACATGCTTTCTTCACCCCGCAAACAAAATATATCAGCCGCGTTGTCCCGTTGCGAAAGGTGGTTTATATTAAAGCTAGAAGGGGACTTACTTCCAGGCAACCCGCGTCTTAGCCACGATGATCATGTGACAGAACTGGCATTCGAACGGGCCCTTGTCGGCCGTATCCGGTAGAGGAGGGACTCTGAGCTTGCCGAGGTCCGCTATCGAAGTAGCGTACGACGTCTCCGATATACCCGCGTCGGAGTCGTCGTCCTTGAGAATGGCCTGCTGGAGGCGCTGGGCTGCATCCGAGCCGGCTTTGTCCTTGAACTGCTCGGGTAGCGACGTTGCCACCGTCTCTTTCTCTTCATCCAAGAACTCGTGTTGGGGCTCAAGACCTAGACCCAGCTTTGTGCGGTGCGCCTCTCGGTATTTGAGGTACTGACGCCTCCTGGAGATCGCCTTGCCCAGGCGTTGAGCCAGCCAGGGCTCAGCCCCATTCAAGAAGGTGCTATCCACGTGCTGGATGTCGTAGCGCTCATAAAAAGACATGTCCCCAGTCGACTTCCACCTCATGAACCGGTCGTGTGGGGCCGGGTTCCTGATCGCCATACTCAAACGAAGGAGATTGTCGACGACATCGGCCACATCCAGAGCAATCTGCCCCAGCTCCGTGTCGGGGGCATCGTCTCCATCGGACGGCTCTGCCCCCGCTCCGTCCTGCGACGGCGGCAACTCTCCGTCGTCGAGCTGGTCCCAGGGGGTCTTGGTACCCCTGATGATCGCGCTGGCGTCTTCGATGATCCCGGATAGATCTTGGAGGAGGTCGACCACCTGGGCCCTGATGTGGGATCCGTCTCGCAGCCGGTAGTCAAGCGAGCTCATCCCCTTTTTGTGCGCCCCTATGTTGCCGGACCAGATGTTAAAACGAGCCTGCTGGTCACTGATGTCTCGGATGAAAGACAGCTCGGGGGAAACGACCTGCTCCGCTGCCGGCGCCTCGATCAGTCCCCGAAAGAGGCCGAGGCAGCGAGTGACGAGACTGGCAATGCTTTCAGCCATCCTGCCCACTCTTTGTGCGCTCAGCCTACCAGAGGCCGGTGGTATGAAGATGAAGGGATGCCATGTTCTGCGGCCTCGTGGCAGGTAAGACGGAAGAGTTAAGAGGGGTAACACCGGAGGGGATTGTCATATCATTGGCCATGATCGTCACATCGAGTATGCAGGTTATTACCCCGCTCCCCAGCCTTGAGGCTGAGTCCTGCCCTCCTAAGAAAACGGCAAGAGCGCCGACCAGAGCGAAGCAGGAGCATGATTCCCAATTCCCGCTTCGTGCTTCGTGTCCGTTGATCAAAGGGCCCAAGAACGCACCGGCGGGCATAGCAGGGACAAGCGCAGCTATGTCGGGCATTGAAGTCGCCGGTCTCGTCCTCGGCGCCATACCGCTGTTGATCTCGGCCCTCGAGCACTACGCCGAAGGTGTCTCGACCCTGCAGCGGTGGCACAGGTATAAGCATGAACTGAGGCGCCTAGCCCGGAACCTCAGGACGGGGCGCGTCCAGCTGCAAAATGTGTGCGAGAAGCTGCTCGACGGCATCGTGCCGCCTTCGGAGATCGAACAGATGGTCGAGGATCCGCTGGGCGACCTGTGGCGGGAGGCGGAGACCCAGAGGAAGATCCGCGCCCGCCTCTGGAAGTCGTACAACGTTTTCGAGGAGACCCTCCAGGACGTCAGCGCGGCAGTCAACGAGATGACCCGGAAGATCGAGGCCCAGCGTGGGGGGAAGGTCTCGGAGCTCACGCGCGGCTTATTCACCCTGCAGCGTTCCACCTACGACGAGCTGATGGCGCGGATTAAGGACGGCGTCACAAATTTGGAAAACCTTGCCAACTGCAACATGGAGCTCGAGCCGAGAAGGCGCGTGCGCTCCCAGGGGAAGCTGCTGCGCATCCTCCGCGAAATGTCGCTGGGCGTGTACCGCGCGCTCCGGACTAGTCTCGGCTGCAGCTGCGAGCACGACCTCGGGCTCATGCTGGAGAGGCGCTCGATGGACGTGATCACTCCCACGGACCACGATGAGCAGATCGCCGCGAGCATAGCTTTCCAGCTCGTCATGTCCTACTCAGCTAAGACCGAGGCAGCATCACCTACGCCAGGAGTTGAGAGGGAACAGGCGTGGGAAGAGATCATCGTGAAAGCAACCGTCAGGTCGTCTGCCGTGAAAACCAAGGCCACCTCAGCCGAGTGTTACCCGCTCTCCAAGGCAGATAAAGGGAAGGGCAAGGGCAAGGGAGAGGAGAAGGGCAAGGGCAAGGGGGAGGGAAGGGGCAAGGGGAAGAGCGTCAGTTTCGGGCCCCTAGAGTCGGTCGTCGTGACGACTAGGACAAACATCAGCTCGGCGACGATGGCTACGGATCTGCACGAGCCCATTTCCAACCTGGCCCTCAGCCTGGCGAGCATCGGCCTATCCAGCTTCGGAACGGTCCTCAACATGTGCGAAAAAATCCAGAATATCCGTACGATGCAGCAGCAGGTTGGGGCGAGCTCCTCCCTGGGGACCATCGTCGACCGTGCTTCTACGACCGGCAGGACGTACACCGTGTGTACCACTTCCCTCCAGCCGCCCCCCCTGGCCAGTGACGGGAGTGTCCAGGGCGTCGTCTCCCTAGCGGATCTCCTCGAGCGGCCGGATCAGAGCCAGACTTTGCCACTGTCCCACAAAGACCGCCTCCAACTGGCCGTCGTTATTTCCTCGAGCGTCCTCCAGCTCCACGGGACGCCCTGGATGCCCGAGTCCCTTAGCAGCCGCGACATTTTCTTTGCCAAGAAACAGAACCAGGGCGTCCCGACTTACCAGCATCCCATCCTAGTCAGGCGCCTCCCGGAGGGGCCCGGCCAGGAGACGACGACGGCGCGGGGCCCTATCTCGAACATCTTCTTTATGCGCAACAAGACGCTGCTGTCCCTGGGCTTCCTGCTGACGGAACTTATCCTGGGCAAGACGCTCGACTCGCTCCGGCCTTCCGGGACTATGATCGGCAGCAATGCCGCCGGTGGAGACACAGTCACGGCCGGCCCCTCGCGCGTGGCCAGCGTCGACGCCGGCTCGGACCTCCTGGCGACGTACATCGCCGCGCAGGGCGTGCTGAAAGACGTCATGATAGTGAGCTCGAACTACGGGACGGCGGTGGCGCGCTGCATGGACGGCGAGCTCCACAGGCACCGCCGCGGACTCGACGACGAGGACGTCTGCCAGGAGGTGTATTCCAGCGTTGTCGCGTTATTGGAGACGGACCTGGACTGCGCTTGAGATGTTGGCGTTCTTGGATATCACTTATGTGTACATAGGCGTGATACGTCAGGTTAAGAGATCCCAATGGGACTTAGGAGCGGCTTAGGAGCAGGATTAACGATCTGACCGGTCGAGGCAAGAACTAGACCGAGAAAAAGGCCGGATGTTCCTCGAGCTAGTCGTATGCCTCGCATCGAGAAGTGAACCCATTCATACATGTGGCCGCAGTATCGCAAACATGGAACGCACGATAGGGACGTGTACCAGGAGAATCAGTTTTTCGAAATATAAACGCCTCATGAGATCTCGCAGCACCTTTCATTGATCCATGGCTTTATTTGGCGAGATGTGCCTGGAGGCTTGGCACGAAGCAGTTGTGGGTTGAGCGCAGCCTTGCCAACCCCGGAGAACCGCCAAAGGGAAAATTCAATAGAATAAACAATTGGAAGTGCAACTGCCTATAGTATTTACATAACTTCTTCAACTCAGCCCGGTTGCCAAGCTGTTTAAAGAAACTTCTAATGCTGGTAATGGAGGACAGCCACAAAAGGAAGGAAGAACTAGAGCGAAAATAGGTGAGGAAGATCGGGGGCTGACGAACAACAGTTTGCAGGAAGGTGAGCCTTCCAGTCGGCCCTGTTCTTCCAACAGAAGTAGGTACGAATACGAAAATACGTGCAGGAAGGACACGAAATTATACCTTGGAAAAGCCGAACCTGAGGAACAAACTAGGCGGTTCAGGTGTCTCCGTGCATACGCTTACTTTCCTACCATAATACCAAATGAAGCCGACGAATTCTCCGTCAAGATGGAACATTTAAGGGCAGCACAACATATAGCCCGTGTCGCCGACCTTCTCCCCGACTCGTCGCCCCGATCGAGACTGCGTCTGGGTACCCGTACGTACCTTGGTGCTAATCAACCTTACCTCCGATATTTTCCAGCCCGCCGAATCCCACATAGGCATCATGGCAATAGTCAAGACGGTAAGAACACCAAAGCTGTCTTCATCTCCCAGCCGCTCCTATCAACTTACCTCCACCAAGGATGTATAGCCCACAAAAGCGACGGCTCTCCTCTACTCCGGGCTATGTCTCGGTGCACGAGGAGTTCCTGCTGGAGGCCGAGGCCGGGGCTGATACGATGGATAATACCAAGCCTAGAAGCCGGGGGATGTTCGCGGGATGGGCCCTCGGGTTCTGGGGACGCGGATGGTACAGGGAGTGCATCGCTGTGAGGGCAAGCTTCGTGTGCACGGCGACGTCGCCAACGACCACCCGCTCTCACGCTAGATGCTGCCCCTCTCGCTCAGCGCCACGGTGGCCGCCTTCGCCACGGCCGCAAAGTCTACCACCGGCTCGACCTTGACAGGGGCGACCCAGAAGGTCCTGACGGCCCCAAAGATCTGGAGCTCATGGTTCTCCGCAACCCTGAGCAGTTAGCGGATCTGACCAAGCACACGTAGGCCAGGCTGGAGTAAACCACACTTTAACGCCATCCCCCCCCTTTTTTTTCGGATAATCCACAAGTGTCTGACTACAATCTACGGCACGCTTTGGCGCAGCATGGCATAGCAAAATTTATCGAGGGGCGCTTCATCTCTAAGCGAGCACGCGCTTGGTGCAACACGCTGCGCGGCGACGTTCTAGCACAAACTCAGCGCCCGCGACCGCCACGCGCAGTCTCCGCCCTCTAAAAAATCGGAGATTGTGCTCCTCCTGGTGGCTAAGGCGGAATATTACCGTTTGCTTAAACGAGAAGGCTTCTGGACACACGCTCACACACGCCCACACACACACACACAAAGCGGCATGTTGAGTTGCCTGCATATCGGCAGGACCCATGCGTAACCGACCTTCCCTACCTACCTACATCGCCGGGGGGTAGGAGTAGGGCGTATAGCACTAGGTACTCAATATTCTCCGCCGGTATGGATCGATATTAGCCTAGCTCCAGCCAACCAGAGTCCCCAGAGTCTACCGGGAAATGGGATGTGGCTGGCTGAACAAATATGAAAAGCGCGGAATTAGAGTAGGGCGGTAGGACGGGCGAGGGCGGCAGAGTCGATTCCAGGTCCGGCAGGGCGACCTCTTCTCCAGACTTCATCCATCTCTGGCATCCCTCGATCTGCCTTGGCATCCCCATCTCGGCCATGGTCTAGTGGAACGTGGCACAAGGTATAGGCAGCGCCGGACTCCAATCACTCTTTCCCCTTCCCCCCACTCCTGAACCCCTTTTCAGCCGCGTCTACGGAGGCACCTTCCTGTCCTCATCCTCCCGCGTTCAATCCCGTGATGGTATCGCTCCGCGCTGTCTCCGTGGTGGTGATCCCATAGTTCCTGATAAAGGTTTCTGCTCAGTCCAAATTGCACGGCCGGTCAGGGACGGCCGGTCAGGGGCTCTGTGTAACTTACCTTAGGCACTCATGCACACCTGCTTGGACCGAAAGATCTCCGATGTGTTCTAGACTTATTGCTAGAGATCATGTTTACCTAGCCCTGGCAGCCAGCCTTGTAAACATATGCCGCCCGACATACATAAGCGGATACGAGAAGATAGGGGCCGCTTTGCGGCCAGTTTCCATTATTTACTCACTCCCATCTCGTAACTTGCCAGGTCTACTATGAGAATTCATACGTCCTGAGATTGGCACGCCCCTATCTCAGCAGCGGGCTGTAAGGGATGGATACATACATGTACCTACCAGTATCTTATCTCCATGATGGTCCCTTCCCTATCATGTTTGCATCACGCGGTTGAGGGTCCTGTCCAGCATCACTCGTATGTTCCTTAGGGGAAACCCCCGAGAATCAGGGAGCAAGGGCGTCAGTGCTACCATACCATACATACCGATCCCACCCTACTTACCCGCGAGCGCTAACCCACTCACTTCCAGCGACGTTACACAAAAAAAAACAAGCGATGACAGATAGATGGCCCTGGGCCTGTCCTGCCGCCTGCGCGTCCCCCTCGCCGGGACTCGATTTAGCCTTCGCTTTCTCTTGTGGCGAAGACGGGACAGGAACAGGGGCAGGGACCTTATCTTCTTCGACTCCCATGCCCCAGATCGGTAGAGACCGTCGAATTGAGAGTCAGACTCGTCTTCATCATATTACCGCGCTGCTTCTCGAGCCATAATAGCGGGCGAGGAGAATGAGAGGTCCAGACCGATGATTATCTGCGCGGTCATCACCAGAAATCTCGCTAACGCCATTAGCCTGGCCAGAGACAGATATCAGCGCTTGCCCGTCTACCTACCTCCCTAGCTTCACGGGAGGCACCCCCAGTCTTCTGTCGAAATCTACCCAGATTGCATACGTCCGTAATCATCCTCCTTGACCGTCTAGGCCGTATCCCCTCGTGGGCGAGAGTTGTGTTCTGATAGGGACGGTGAGCTGCGGAGGTTGAATTCCCGGAGAGCTGACAACTCGTGTTTCTTTCCTTCATCTATGAGGCCTGTCGATCCCCTTTATCCCTAAATGAGCTGAGACTTGGAGAGCAGATATCCATGATGTTTACCCCTGATAAGCAAGGACCGGACCTGCGAAGTCCGAATACGAAGTGCTTCTCTACGAGGCATCGTCTGGGAACGGATATCCCCATGATCTATCCGCTGGTATCTCGAGCCCGTCGGAGTCAAAAGGGGCAACTTTTGCGTATAAAGACCGGCCTCTCCCCTCCCCAACTCCCAGTCTCCCCAGTCTCTCCAGTGTCAACAAGGACAGCACAAAGTACACAGATCACCAAAAACCAGCACAAGTCGAGCTCCCCTAAGCCCACACGCCTCTGTCAAAATGAAGGCCCTCACCATCGGTTTCCTCCTCGCGGCCGCCGTGCCCTCGGCCCTGGCCATCTGCTGCACGGCGCCGCTGTTGCGCAACTGCAACGACGGCACCGCCGGCACCCCCTGCTGCGCTACCGGCAGCTGCGACATCTTCTGCTGCAACTGCGACGGCTGTACGTTCTTCCCCCCTTTCCTCCCTTCTTTTCCTGTCCCCCCTATTGCCCCCCCACTACAGAGAAAGGAAGTAACACAGACACTGACACTGACTGACCCCATTTCAGCCTGCCGTACCAGCAGCAAGCTCAAGCTACGTGGTCTCGGCGTCATGGAGGACGTGGACGCCTTCGCGCTCGCGGACACGGACGCCTCGGGCAACATCACGCTGGACCAGTACCTCACGTACATGGGCCAGACGGCCGAGTCGCAGGTCTACGTCAGCTACTTCTACAAGTACGTGCAGACCTGCCTCCTTCTCAGCTCCAAGGCATCCACGACGCAGGGAGATGGTGGTGCTAACGCTAAGCGCGCAAAGGCACGACAAGAACGGCGACGGCGTCATCACCCCCGATGAGGTCGATGCCGCTCTGTAAAGGAGTGGGTCGGCTCATACTCACCCTAACAGGAGGTAGTGTTAGGTAGTGGAAAGGACGGGTGGGAGGACGGACACTTGTTAGCTTCTCGTTGCGACATCCTCTACGTAGGTAATAGGGCTTAGCAACAATACAATACGAACTACTATTTTTCGAGCCATCTTGTGTACCTGTTATCAGGATGCCTACAATTTTTGATTCCTTCTTACGTCCGGCTCTGCGCCCTACGAATCCAGCGGAAGCACAACGACCTTCTTGCCACTCACCCCCTCCCGCAGGATATCCAGCGCCTTCTGCACGCGACCCAGTCCGCCCCCGACGAGGAGGACCTCAGACCCGGGCACGAAGGTGCCCTTCTCCAGCGCCGGCGTCAAGAACTCCCCAAACACCCAGTGCGCCAGGTCGGGGTAGTCCTGGAAGAGCTTGCCCCCGGAGATGAAGGACGTCTCGACCCGTGCCGGGTCGGGCAGGGGCAGCTTGTCCTCGGGCCAGGGCAGGGTGGTGGCCAGCTTCGCCTTCCCGGACGTGGCCCCGGACGCAGACTTGGCCAGCACCTCCGCCGTCGGCTTGAGCGTGGACGCCTCGGCGATGGCGTCGAGGCCGAGGCGGATGGGCTGCCTGTCGGCGCGGGCGGCGGCGAGGATGTCGTCGACCACGGTGGAGGCGTGGTAGTCGAACACGTGAGCGGCGCCGAGGGTGCGCAGGTGAGAGTGGTGTGCGGGGCTGGCGGTGGCGTAGACGGTGTAGCCGGCCTGGCGGGCGAGTTGCACGGCGGCGGAGCCGACGGACGAGGAGCCGCCCCAGACCAGCAGGCCGCCGGCCTGCTTCTGCTGCTGCTGCTGGGCGGGATCGGGGGAGGGCGGGGTCACGCCGAGATTGGCGAACAGGCCGAGGGTGGCGGTGGCGATGCCCATGGGGATGGTGCTCCCGTCCTCGAAGCTGATGCTTTCTGGCAGCGCGGCGACGGCGAAGGCCGGTACGAGGGTGTAGTTCTGGAAGCCGCCGTAGTCGAGCCCGGCGCCGCCGCCCTTGCTGTAGCCGATCACGCGGTCGCCGGGCTTGAACTTGTCGACGGACCGGCCGACGACCACGACGACGCCGGTGATGTCTTTTCACCCGCCCGTCAGTCTCACCTCATAGATGTCTCAGCTCATCGATACGTCCGCATCACGTCTGACGCGCTTACCGCTGCCCAAGATGACGGGATAGTGCGGGATCCGATAGCCCGAGGCCTGTTGCTTCCAGTCGATGGGGTTGAGCGCCACCGCGTGGTTGCGGATCAGCACTTCGTTCTCGCCCGGGGTCGGCACGGGGCGCTGCTCGACGACCAGGTTGGCGCCGACAGCCGGCAGGAGAGCCGCGTAGTTGACTCGTTCTCCGCCCATTGCTACTGAGAGCTCGGGTTGATATTGCGCGGTGACTTGCAAAAATACAGCAGTCTCTTCCAAGACTACCAGGGCTGCCTATCGCCTGTTGAGAGAGGCAGGTCGTCTGCTTAGCCTTATATAAAGTCGAGACAGTGGGGGAGCCGCAGCCTTCCGCTGAGGGCCTCTTATTAATAACATAAGTGCTCCTATTGAGTACTAGCCCTTCCCTGATAGCGCCAGCCGATGGCATCAACCCCGCATCCGAAAACGGCATCCATCACGCCTTTCGCCTTTCGGTCTGTGCTTCTCAGTCCGCCTACGTAGCAGTGGGATTTCTAATAACGTGCTCCTGGTAATAGTAAGGTGGTACACACTTACTGTCTCACTCTCGCTGTCTCCTCGGTACTGGAGGTTATGAAGCAGCCACTCACCCACCCCCCCTCCCCCCCCTTACAAAACTTAATACAATACAATACCGTTCGGACTTGTCACAAGTCTTCACCGAACTCTCCGGGCCGGCGGCCGCGGATGGCTGCGCGGGGACGGCACGGTAGATGGCTTAGAAATCTTGTTGGGGGTTGGTAATCGAGTTGGCTTGGATGTGGATGCGAAGGTGGGTAGGTACAGGTGATCACGCAAGCGATGGCGCGATTCTCAAGAAGCCCAAGCCCCGTCGACTAGCACAACCCGGTACCCGTCCGGGTCCTCGAATGTCTTGCCGCACCGGTCCCAGTACGGATTGAAACTCGGCACCGCCGCGAACCCGCACCGTTCCATCCGCGCCACCGCCGCCGCGAACTCCGCCGGCTCGGAGAGGTAGAACACGAGCAGGTTGTCCTGCGTGGGCGCCCGGAGCGAGGCGGCATCGTCGTGGCCGGGCAGCGTGCACCGCGTGAATTCGAGATGGTATCCCGCGCCGGTCTCCGTCTTGTGGCCGAGCATGATCCCGTCGAAGCCCTCGTGGTTTTTGAACTGGAACAGGATCTCGAACCCGAGGCCGTCGCGGTAGAAGGGCAGGAGCGCGTCGAGGTCGCTCGTCGGCCGGGCCACCCGGAGGTGCGCTGTTGCTGGAGGCATGCTTCTTCTCCTGGGCAGCTGGAAACGGTCGATTTACGGGATATACGTAAGGCCAGGTACGCAGAGGAAAGAGAAACATAGAAACAAGGAAAGAAGTAGAAAAAAGAAGCAAGAAGCGGCAAAAGAGCCTCGGCTCAGCACTAAGAAGCGCTAAAAGAACCTCGGCTCAGCACCAAGAAGCGCTAAAAGAACCTCGGCTCAGCACCAAGAAGCGCTAAAAGAACCTCGGCTCAGCACCAAGAAGCGCTAAAAGAAC
>JAKLNC010000064.1:38403-57145 GCA_022813145.1 Barbatosphaeria neglecta
GCGCTAAAAGAACCTCGGCTCAGCACCAAGAAGCGCTAAAAGAACCTCGGCTCAGCACCAAGAAGCGCTAAAAGAACTTACGTAGCTCTCCCATCTTCCATAAATGCAAAAAAGCGAACGAAATACTTGGCATTGACTGCTTGTACTGCAGCTGATGGACAGAGGTAAAGTAGTAAAAGAATGCTATCGACTTCTAATTATCTCTGATAAGTACAGGAAGTCGTCAGAAAGGCATTCCGGGCGATATTAACAGCATGCTGGTTATGATTTCTTGATTTCTGAAGAATTCATCCCCCGCTTTCTCGATCTCCCTCCCGCCATGGGTGGGCCTCCACAGAGGCCTCCACGGGAGCATCCACGGGAGCCTCCATAGGTACCTTTACTGCCCCGTTACCTCTACTGGGACTCCTCCCCAGCGTGCTCCGGGTCGTACTCGGCCTCCGGGCCGTCCTCCCCTTCCTCGACCTCGTCCTCCTCGTCGCTGCTCTGTAGCCCCGCGTCGTCTTCGGCCGGCCCTCCCGCCGGCGAACGCTGCGGCTTGCGCTTCTTCTCAAAGTCCTGCTTGTGGGCCTCGGCCATGATGACGGCGATCGTTCGTTTGCCGATGGTGTCGGCCCGGCGTCTCCGGAGCGTCGGCACCGCGCCCTCCTCCGCCGCGAGCGCCGTCGCCTGCGCACTACTGGCCGGGGTCCCCGTCGCCGGCGTCCTGCGACCTGCCGAGCTCCCCGGCGCCCCCGCCGCCGTCTCGAGAGCCGTCGATCTCGCGGTGCCCGCGCGTGACCCGCCACCCTCCTCCTCGTCCTCCACGATTCCGGGAAACTCCGGACTGGGGCGCGGCGTGAAGGTGTCCAGGTGGTACGGCAGCGGGACATCGCGAGAGGCCTTGTACTGGGCCACGTTTGCACAGTGCTCGTTCTCCACCCGGAAGATCGCCCACAGCCCTCGCCTCGTCACCTCCGCGAAGGACACCATGAAGGAGACGATCGTGTTGTGCTGCGCATCCTTGGTGAAGATGGCGTAGAAGATCCAAGAAAAGCGGAGAATCGGGTCCAGAACCATGATGCCGTAGTACACCCACCTCTTCTTGTACGCGAGGATGTCGCGGAGGAGGAAGTGCCGCGAGTCCGTCTGTACGAGCGAGAAGTCCATGAACACGTCCCAGATGGCTATGTAGGAAGGGTCAGTTCGCCGTGTTCAGGCGCCGAGGAAGGATGGCCCGGGAAGGCCTAACTCACATGTGTAGATCCCGTTGAGCGTGGAGAAGGTGATGAAGAGTGCCAGGCTCGACTGGCTGCCCGAAATGCGGTACAGGCTGAGGCACATCATGCTGAGGATGGTCATCGTGTATTTGCCGCAGTTGACGAGATGCGGGAACACGTTCTTCGTGTCGTAGTAACGGCGAATACACTGCAGCGCACGCCATACGGCTGGCAGGGTGCTGAAGAAGCCCAAGAGGCGGGAGTGGCTCGAATTGCACTGCGTAGGATCGCTCCAGGCCTGCGCATACAGGCAGAAGAAGAGCTCCACGTTCTGCCATCGGTGCGGTCAGCCAAGCTCGTGCTTCCTTCAGAGGCCCTCCCACGCCGTCAAACTTACGCAGGTCGAATACGTCAGCGAGCAGTATATGTCGCCTAGGAAGAAGTCGCGGAACTCCACGGGGTATACCCCGGCAAGCAGGAGGCGCCACTATATGTCGGAGTGTCAGAAAGAATTCGTGCTCGGGTACGTAGGCGTCCACGCAGCCAAGGATGCATCACTTACATGAGAGTAGAGAAGCCATTTTCGGCTCTTGTGCCACAGCGTCGGGGCGGGCAGAAAGAGGACGGCGACCGTGACGGCGAGGAGCAGGACCGGGTAGTAGAGGAACATGGCCGGAGTGCCGAGGCCGGAGAAGTTCAACCACATAGTCAGGCCGAATAGCAGGAAGAAGAAGCTCGGGAACTGCGAGAGCTCTCTCCAGTCCATATGCGACCTCGGGTCGAACTCGAAGATGAACGGATAGTTGATCTTGTGCCGCGTCCAGATGCGGCAGTCCAGGCAGAACAGGGAGAAGAGGTAGAGCATGAGGAAATAGCCGCCGTAGACCTGAAGGAGGTAGCTCGCGCGCAGACCGACGACGGGGTCCGGATCGGAGAGCAGCCCGACGCCATCGATCACGCCCTGGACGGTAAATACGGCGCCCAGGCCGATGAGGAGTCCGTTCCGGAACGCGCTGCCGGACTGGTCGCCCGGCCTCTTGGTGAGATCGCGGAGCTTGCCCGCCGCCAGCTTGTGGTTGCCACGCTCGAAATAGCGAGCATACAGGTCTTCTACCGCCTGGATGTGCTTGTCGAGCGCGTCGCTGTTCACAAACCACGACTTGTTCACCTTCTCGGTCATGTAGCGGTACGGCGGGCGCGCGTTAACGGCCTTGTCGTACTTCTTGTTCAGCTTCCGGAAGGCTGTCCGGTTGAGAATAGCATACGACTTCAGCAGCTCGAGCCCGCGATAGAACTCCTGCAGGGCGAGCTTGAGCTTCCTCTTAGCAACGCGGTACGGGATGTCCTCGTCCTGCGGGCGGCGCACGTAGTCTCTCCGTTCCGTATCGTCGGCTGGCGCAATCATGCGCGGAGTGTGAGGGACCTTCTTCAGCGCTTCCGAGTTGGGCCCTGGTTTGAACAGCTTCGCCTTGACCGGGTCGATCCACCCGCGGTGGCGGTGGTCTCCGTCGTTCTCGGCAGCATCCTTGCCACGCCTCGACCCATTCGCACCGGTGCCTTCCAGTTTCCGGTGGGACAGCTCCTGGAGCTCGGCTACCCGCCGGCTCCGCATCTCGTGCAGCTGCTCCCTCAAGACCGCCAGGCGCTGCCCGGCCTGCTCCTCCTTAAGCTGGTAGAAGCCCTCCACCTTCTCGAGCTCACTATCCAGGAACTGGAAAAACTCGAGCTCCCTCTCTCGGACTTCATCGAGTGGCTGAAGGTCGACCTCGGCTCCTGACTGCCTGTTCCCAATGATGGATGCGGACGAGAACAGTCGGCGGAGGCGCTGCTGGGGAGTTCCCACGTCCGAGCCGTAGCCTAGTCCAGGCACTGTCGGAGCGCGCGATGGAAAGCTGCCCGCCGGGACAGCGGGCGCCATCGAGGCGCTCCGCTGCAGTGCTATCCGGCTGAGTGACTCGGGGGCGCCGGAGCCCGCGCCGGTGGGCTGCACCAGAGCCGGCTCGCTGCTGTGGGAGGGGACCCGGATGGCGGGGGCGGGAAGGGCAAAGGCATGGTCATTGTCGAGCCCCGAGAGGGGCGAGCGCGACGGCGGCGTCGGTACAAAGCTACCGTACTGAAACTCGCTGCCTGGTGACCGCGCGAGGCCTTGTCTCTCACCCTTGATAGGTACCGGCGACGGCACCGACTTAGGGGGAACGCGACTCGGCCCCGAGGGTTTCGCCGGGGGCGACCGCCCGATCGGAGCCGGACTGGAGCGGAGGGGGTCGACCTCCTCCTCCCGCGGCGTAGCACCGACAGTCTTACTGCGGCGGGCAGAGAAGGGACTAGGGTTTGCCCTGAAGCTGGGGGTTTCCCGCGGCGGGAGGAGATCACCAGTACGGCGAAAGATCGGAGTCCCGTTGGCGCGGTGGACGGCACGGGCTACGGACTTGATATATTTCTTGCCGGCCTTGTAGTTCAGGTATTTAATACGCCATTCTGCCAGCATCGAACTGCGGTTAGCTTGTCTTCTCCTCGATCGTTCCTCTTTTGGCTGGACGGTGGTGGTTGTGTCGCCGTTACCTGGTACGAGCTCCTGCTCGAGCTCTTTAGCGAACTTCATGACGTCAGCTCCGGCAAGGATGGGACGAAAAAGGGGCCCTGCGAATTGGTCCGGCCATTGACTGCCCCGGGATAATTGAACACAAGAAATTCGGCCAATTCCCCCTTTTAGAGGACGGGTACTGCCATCGCCAAGCGCGAGACAGATGCCTGATAGACGGACGAAACGAGACCAATCTGACGTCGCAGCCAGATGCGAATTAGATCTCTCTCTCGAGATGGATCGCCGTTGATCGAGGAGGGGGCAGCTGGGAATCGCGAAAAAAAATCAAACAAATAATAAGCGCGTCTCTGGCCCGCATTTTTGGGGACGGCGTGCTCCGGCACGCCAATCGGGTGCCGCCAACGCTGCACGATTTGCGCAACGCCGCAGCCTTTTTTCTGCGAGTCATAGATCCTTCTGCTTGTGTCCTTTTTGATCACCATCAGAGGTATTTTCTGATCGACTATAAGTCACGAAGTGTACGGCAACGAGCTTTCGCGATAAATTCTAAGCATCATCCCCGGTAAGCTACGCTTATCCGAAACGACCGAAGTGCGAAGCTGAGATCTCCACAGGTCTCGTCTCCTTACATCAAGCATAGGTAGCCAGAATTGGCAAGGTGACTTGGCTTTGGATACAAAAGCAAGAGCTAACGAAACATGTCTCTTGTCACGGTCGACAGGGTCACAACTGGAGGAGAGACTTTGTTCATCTCTTTGTCCATCTCTTAAACTGTGAACCCCCCTGCTCCAGGCCGTCCCCCTCCACTCCAACTCCCGATTCAGCGGCCGCTGTTCATTCGCTCTGCTTCGTCGTTGGTGCACTCAACCAATGCCGAACTTAGAACTCTCCGCATCTCCCAACGCTTACCCCGCCCGCCCGCATGACCTCCAAGCCTTATCGTGCTCCGAGATGAAGCGAGGCGCATCCAGCCTTGGCACAGCGAGGGCGGCGAGACTTGATAACCGGGCAACCACGGAGCCTCGACGGCTGCTGCGAAGCCCCACAAATGACGCCTTCAAGTTGTGCCTTGGAAGTGGCAGCAGCTAGTTCCACATGAGCGCATCATCAAGAAATACTCGCCGCCAGCAAGATCGGACTCGCAGGACTCAAATAGAAGCCCCTCCAACTTGTCCTCTCAGCCATCTATCTACTGGTGGTAATCCGGATCCGGTGGCGCGGCGATAGTCCTGGGAGATGGCACGCAGGAGAAAGTATGCCCGCGATACAGCCAATGTCCACTCCGAGCCTATCAGGAAGCCCAATGGCACGAGCTGAGGCACACCGAATTGTTGCGATCCCGCCTTCGACGTGAAGTGTGGCACTACTTAGCTCGCGATAGGTACACATGTGTCCGGACTGCCCCGCGCTGAGCTCCCCGTCGGCCGAGGGCCAGACGCCTCCATCAGCATCTATCTGCAACCCAGCCTGCAAGCAATAGTCTTGACGTGCCGGGAAGCTCCTGTGCTCCCCAACAATCGGGATCAGGATTTCACCCACGTATGGCCGCTGACGGATGGCCCAACGTGTGGGGTAAGATCGTGCGCTCCGTACGGACATGCTAGACAACGAGGAACTTGAAGCCGCAGTCTCACGATAGATCCAGTGGTCTGTGTTCGGGGACCTATCTACCAGATCTGGGCCCAAGGTCTCAGCTGCCTTCATAAAAAGGGGCCGATTGCTACTGCTACTACCAGATATTAGCATTTTGGCCGGTGCCTCCTTCCTAATTGGAAGCAGAAAGGCTGGGGATAGCCGCCCGGAACGGCCGTTCTTAATTAGTGGGACGCTGAGCACACCAGTGCTTGACTCTTCCAGCCCCCCCCCCACCAACTACTACCTCTATCTGGCCGTGGTCCTGACAGCCCGGAGTAGGTACAGACTAGAGACGCCGCCAATTCGGTCCGGAAACTGAACACTTGACCAATTCTACGCACTAGCATTTTTTTAATTTACGATGTGTCTACGAAGAACTGTGTTCCTCCCCAGCAGCATACTTAGATGTGCCAAGATGTATTCCCAGGCCGGCAACGCGGCAGCATGGCCCGACTGGCTTGCCGGCGGGGGGACGACGACGATTGACCGCCGGCGTTCCCCAGCGACACTCCACATCGTGCATTGCAGCTTGCATGCATGCGTGCATGCGATTGAGGGCGCAGTGTGGGACAAACCGGTAGTCAGCCCAGTCAGTATTCGCGCTCTGGAACTGACACCTCCTGTCTGTTGTCGGTAGTCGCAAGTTAATGATCTTCCCGGGTGCTTCCTCCATTGAGCTGGCTCGCCGCCCTCCCGGTGACCATTGCAAGCACCCGCCTGAGTGTTTGCCTTGTCTCGGATCGATTAGGCGGCGGGAGGCGAGGGCAGCATCCTCCGCAAATGCTCAAGCGTGCACGGAGGATAGAGACGACGGTCGGGGGCGTTGACGTCCAGCTGGATATGTACTCCCCCTCCGCTCGGGGTTTCCTCCGAAGGCTTGCTACTGCATCCCATCCATCCCGTGGGGTTGCATGGCCAGTATCTATACCTGCCTAGTGCCTACCTAGGTAGTACTAGTAGATTTTATCAAATACGGAGCAAGCCATCCATAGAAGCTGTCGCCCGCCAGTACTCGGTGCGTTAGCGACGTCGCCATGGCGGCCGGGTTCTCCGAAGGCGTTGTGTCCCGGCCCATGTCGTACGACCGCTGCATGAAAGACTCTTGTCCAACTGATTGATACCTGCTCCCGAGAGCCCGTGCTACCAGCCTCCCCGTCGCCGCTACGAGCACGCCGGAATAGGAAAACAGAACGCCAACGCCGCGCCGCCCCCTTGCTGACCGCCTCCCAGATGGGTTCACCTCATCCACCGGTGCAGAGGCGCCTTTCGTCGCAGTAGACACCAAGCGGGAAGGGGGCACTAGGTACCTACGTGAAATAGTGCTCGACCGGCGAAAACCTTGGTAGCCCGCTAGTAGAGCTGCGCTGCGGTTGCCGAACAGGCTATCACCGAGCCGGCCTCTTCTGCTCCTCTAAATCTCACTAGCCGGGCTTCTCCGTTCGTATCTACCCGCCAAGCGCGGTGCCCACGTCCGGGGTACCTGGGCATCTGGGACTCTATTGATTTTTTTTCCTGCTCATCAGGTTCCCCGCGCCAACCCTAGGATGCGAGTGCGCAGACCGGACCGTAGTGTATTCGTGCGGCTACGCCGTACAGCAATGAGCCTCGGCAGTCTTGGCCGGGAAGGTGGCCAAGACGGGGGACTCTGCAATTTGGATTGTGCGCCTCCATGTGTCTCGCAAAAGCCTCCACGGAGAGCCTGCCCTGGAGGGGCACAGGGGCCAGCTGCCATTGAGCATTGAACGTGGGGCGCGCACAGGGCGATTCCTGCGCCGAGATACAGCGCGGCCCACAGGCCGTCCATTACATCAACTGTGCTCCCTCCGCCAGCACTGATTGGGCGCGGGGTGGCCAGGCTGCTGGACAGCGGAGCTGAGCGCACGCAGAGGGGAGCTTAGGCTGTTGTCTTGGCATGTCCCAGCCGTCGGCGGATGCCTGACGAGATCCCCCTTTGGTCGCGGAAACCATTTGGGCGCTTTTGACTGGACAGTTCCGAAACGCCAACACAGAAGCCGCCAGTCGAGGCAAACCCGCCAGCAGACCCTCGGCCTTGGACCGCTCCGCACGCGCCGCTCTTTGTTCTCTCTCGGATGACGGCTCGAAGCTGCAGAGCAAGAACAAGGCTAGAAAAAACAGAAAACGAGATTCGGCTCGGGCCCGCGGGAGGGCGAACCAGACTTTCTGATATAGGCGCTGCAGCAGCACTGACATCAGGGTGTTCGTTCGCTCATCGCACTGGCACGCAAAAATCCGGTTGCGCTGCAGCCCCTGTGCATTTTCTGCTTGGCCAGGCCCTGTAGCTTCAGCGGGAAAGCGGGCAGGCACGACGGTCGCCAGCCAGTGAGAATTCGCCCAGCCGAACGGGGAGCCCACCTTGGCGCACCCCATCTTGGTTCGCAAACCCATGCTGCCCTGTCCCCTCCCACCCCCCCCCCCCCCCCTGGTGCCAACCCTGTCCTACCGCCGCCCTCCCTGCCTAGGTATCCCGCCGGTCGCAGGCACCGCAGGCAATGGCACACCACATAACGGGCATAGCATCATCAGGCGAGGGCCATGCAACGTTGGAGAAAAGTGACGGAGCCGGAGAGAGCAGCGCCAGGTTTGTTGACCACCACCATCTTCTCCCTCCTCCGCTGCCGCCGCCGGCAAGCCATCACACAACCGCACACCACCATCGGCGGGCCAGCTCTGGGGTTGCCCGTCTCCCGTTTTTATTCTTCACCATATTAGGGCAGCCCCTTCTCCCTCTGCCGCCGCACTTCGCCTGCGACATTTTCGACGTTTTTCTCATTCCTGCCTCCTCCTAAGCCGGAGCTGGAGTCGCTCTTGCTACCCTCCACTGTGGAGAGCACGACTGCGCAGTCATCCAGGTACGGCGAGGTACAAAGCACAGAACCGAGGGTCTACCCGGCAGCAGTCTTACCTACGTACCTACGTTTCGCCGTCAACAGCCAACGGCAGCTGGGAGAACTACACACATAGCGCCCTTCAACGGAGCCCTCCCACATTTCTGTCCTCCACTCACGCCATCATCGGCGATTCTCGAATACGACATCGGTCGGATTCTTGCCGTCCCGTATCCCTACGTAGCCGCATCGCACAGCCGTCGCAGCTGAAGAACACTTCGCATCAGCACCACCGGCCAGCGTGAGGGAGCCGATACTATCTTATTTTTTCTATAAGGGTGCCGAGGGTGTCGAGAAGAGTCGCCAATCAACAGCCCATTTAACAGCCCGACAATATCTCGCATTCAGCCAACGGGACGGGGCAAGAGTCCAGACTCCTCGCCCCCACGCTTCCCGTCCATTCCCGCGGTTCCCTCGCGTCCTCCGCGCCTTCTCCCCAGCGATGTACGACAGTCAATTGCCCATGCGGCAACAATTCGGTATGGAGCCGCCATCGAACCACACGCATTCGCGGTCACGGACGAGCTCGTCGAGCGTCTTCCCCATACAGGCGCCCGCGCCGATGCAGCTCAGCCAGCCGCCGATGAACCACCAGCGGCGCTCGCCTTCCGTCAACACTTTCAGCACCATCTCCAGCGCGAGCATGGCGCCGCCGGCCGCGTACCGCACGAGCCCGACCACGGACCTGAGACGGTCGACCTCCTCGCGGTCGGGCGGGACCGTAGCGATCCAGTCGGGCTCGTACGTCGCCCTGCTCCGCAAACAGAAGGCTACCGTGTGGAGCGACCGCGCGCAATATGAGGACCCGCGGCTGGTGGCGCAGCAGCGCGCCGCCAAGTTGCGGGCTACCATGGAGGTCGTGGGCAGCGCAGGCAACGGCAATGCGGTCGGCGGGCCGGGGCGCACAAGCACGGGTCTCAGCTCGGCGGGCGGCAAGATCACAACTAAGATTAGGCATCACGGCAGAGGATCCGCCATGGGTTATGCACCCGAGAACTATGTGGGCATCGGCGGCGTCCCGCTGCGCCTGAGTGCTACGGAGGTAGAGGGCGAGAGCAGCGAGGATGAGGACACCACCACACGGCAGCACCACCACCGCAGGACGGGGAGCAGCGGCCGCAGCAGCACCGCCAGCGGCCGCCGCGGCGTGCCCTACCGGAGCTCGGGTGGCCTTGTCCACGTCCCCACTGGCGGCAGCGGGGGTGGCGCCCGGCGATGGAGCCCTGGCGACACCCCGGAGAGAACAGGCAGTCTAGTCGTCGAGGAGCAGGGTGAGGATGCGCTCGGCCTCGCCATCCAGGACCAGGACGACGGTGCTAGTGGTGTGGCGAGAAGCACGCGCAGCGGCAGCAGCGGCGAACGGGCAGATAATGTGCCAGATCTAGGCGGTGCAGCAGCGCGTCTGCCGTCCAACAGCGCTAGGCATGCCAACGTCACTCGTGAAAGGAGCGTCAAGAGCGTGGACGATCTCCGGAGACGCGGCAGTGTCGATGAGCGGACCATGACGCTCACAACCGGCCGGTTGTACATCGCCAATCCGGATTAAGCACTTCAATGGATGGGTGGATGGGTGGACGGATGGAGGCAGGCTGGCGATGTGCCTGTGGGCGTTCCACCCTCGCTTCGCTTTTTTATGTGTTTTTCTTATGGGACATTATTAGCGCCGGAACACCACAGACCATCATCAAATACCCCTTAGGTCGTTCGGCTATGGTAGTGTTTGATGTCGGTCTGCAGCAATTCCGTGGGCACTTAGGGATGACCTTCCCCGGCATCTGTTCGTCCGCTTACCTCCTTCGCTTTCCCCCCTGTAATTTCTACCCATCTACCACATCTCACACTGCATTGGTTGGCGTTGCGAGGGCTCTTCCATATTTGGGATCTTGGAGGTCCACCTACGGAAAGGGGTCCGTCATTACGCAACCACGGTCGTTCAGGAGCGTTTTCTTACTCTTATCTACCTGATCCCACAACAGGAGTCTCTCGCTCTGTGCTGCCCCATTGTTTGCTGTTATTGTTAAACGCCTAGTGAGCTCATGTTTGTGGGTGTCTCTAGCAGTCCATATTCCATGGTTTCTTTGGATGGGTTGTTTACGGAAACATCGGTCTGTCGGTGGGTGAACAAAACAAAGAGCTTGATGCCTTTGACGGAAGACAAAAGGCTACAATACCTATATTTGGCAAGCATGCTACTATAACGGTTCCTGGAACAGTTTCAGGAGAAGGAGACATAATACCCAAACTGCCCACTAGATCTCCTCATCTATTATTCCCTACTCCCGTGCTCCTAGCTTGCCTATCCGCATGGAACAGTCGTATCTGGGATTTGTGTCCTGACACTCAGGTGCCTAATACCATATAGCCCCCCATCTATTACCAAGTAGTAGGTGCTGTGTTAAGGCTGGACTATTTCCTCTGGGCCATTCTTTTGGCTGCTTTCCTGTTGCTGGAAAGAAACTCACCAAATCTGGCATTCTGTTGGACTGCACAGAATGCGCCAATATGATGGCTCGGGGGTTCTGTTAGGGGTTCTAGGAACAATGGAATAGACTTAAAGAAGGGGGGGGAATATGACTAAATAGGCAGAATCCCAGAAGCTCGATCAAGCACCATAGTTCCAGTTGCATCTGAGAAAATAAGGGGTCCGTCTTATGGCCATTCGTTATCCATGATCAATCGCCTTTTATTCTGAAAGTTGCAGTGTTAGCCAACTCACCTGTATCCTTGCAGCTTTATCGAGGCCCACTAACAGATCTGCAGCAGATTGCTGCTTGATCTTGTTAATGTGCTATGTAGGAACCCCACAGTGTGGCACAGTTTCGGTAATGCGCCACAATTACACAAGCCCACATGCAGGGAGAACGCGAAGAACGCCAAATTGACGCGTCCGTTCGGCCGCTTTCATTCGCACTTTCCATCCACTCTATGACTGCATTTCTGAGCCGAACAACATCTTGTGACATTCTGCTTCTTAGACCAATTTCCGTCCACTTCTCTGCCATCAAGTTATTGTCAATCCAATTGTATCCTGGCTAGCTCGTCTATTCGGTCTGAGTGTTAGCTACGCCCTTGCAATCGATTTCTACCGAGTCTGCCTGCCTTCCTCCGCGATTGATTCCTGCGCGAACAGCATTTGCCCCTACACGATTAGGGACGGCCTCAGCCCTTGAGGGGCATCGACTGACTGTCTCGATGCCTCTGCTCCAGATTTCCCCCAATATTCGAGAGTCCGAGTCTCCGTCTAGAAAACGTGCCCACGAGGAATTCCTGGATCACTCTTCCTTTAAATCCGCCATGGCCTTCGCCGACCTCGATGTCGAGGTTGGCGGCCAGCGGAACGAGAACATGGGGGCTCAGCGTATGCCTCCTATACTCCCGTTGCCGTTTTTTCTGCGGCGATTTTTTTCTCACGTACCTTTTTACAGAGCGATCTGCATCGCCTCCGCCGATAATCATCTCCGCTGGCTCGTCTCCATTGAGTAGCCCTGCCTCCCTGACCGACGCCGCAAGCAGTACGCCCGCTCCGCATTCACCGTCTCCTAACCCGACACCAACAAGAGCGCCCCCCACTCCAGCCGCGTCAGTGGCGCCCCATGCCCTGCCGCTTCCGACACCGTCGCTAGCGGCCGCCGGAGGCAGCACAGGTGGGGGCCAACCGCCGGCAAAACGAAAGCGTCTGACGGGGCCCGAGAAGGAGGAGAAGGCAAAGGCCGACGCTGCCCGACGACAGGAACGTGAGGATGCCAAGCTTGCGCGGGAGGCCGAGAAAGCAGCCGCCGAGGCCGAGAAAAAGGCCCGTGCTGAGGAGCGCGAGGAAAAGCGGAAGCAGAAGGAGGAGGAAGACCGAAAGCGAGCCAAGGAGAAAGAGGACAAAAAGCGACAGAAGGAGGAGGAGCAACGCAGGATCCAAGAGACCAAACTGAAGAAGGAACGCAGCCAGATGAAGCTGAACTCGTTCTTCAAGACCGGCTCCTCCGCCTCGGTGAAGCAGGCGTCCGCGGGAAGCCTGGCTGCCGGAGGCAGCCCCCCCAAGGCACCCCAGAACGGAGCTTCTGGCGAAATCTCTGTGTACAACAAGGTCTTCAAGCCTTTCTTCGTCAAGCCAAACGTGACGCTGGCTAAGAGTCCGTTCGCTCTTGATGAAGAGACCAAGGAGGCCAAATCGCAGATCCTCGACGAGCATGTTAGCGGAGCGAGAGGCACTTTCGACCTCCGCGCCCTCAATGCTGCTACGGCCCTCGAGTACTTCCACTTTCGCAAGCTTCCGCAGCCACGCGGACGACGGCATCTGAGCATACGGAAGGTCATGAACATCTTGGCGGACGTGGAGAGCGCTCCCTCCTTCGCACCCGCCGGCTCGCCCACGTCTCAGAAGAAGACTGCCCTAGACATGCTGAGGAAGACACCTGTCAAGTTTCTCCGCTTCCAAGAAGACGTGCGACCTCCATACATCGGTACGGTTACAAGTGCCCCGTTTTCGGCAAACATAGCCAAGCTCGCGCGAAGGCCTATCTCCAAGGCAATCCTACCACTCAACTACGATTATGATTCGGAAGCTGAGTGGGTGGACGACGGAGACGGAGAAGACGTCGACATTGACGAGGAAGAGGAGGACCTGGACGAAGACGAGGAGATGGGTGATTTCCTGGACGATTCGGAGGACGCGGGCCCCGCTCGTGCCGCGTTCTCCTCGGGCATGGAGCCTGAGAGCACCGGCCTCTGCTGGGAGAACCTCGAGCGCCTGGGCCCTCTGCCCCAGATGTCCCAGTATCGAATGGAGTTGATTCCAGGTACAGTTTCCCCCAGCATTCTCCTTTCGGTCCTAAAGATCGGTTGAGGGGCGGACGAAGCGATCGTGCCGAGCTAACACTCGGAATCAGGGAGCCTTGATCAGCACCAGGGAATAAACCCTTGGTCGAGCGAGTACTGGGAGACGGGAACGGTGAAGGCCAAGGCCGGTGTTGGCGACAAGACGCTCGCAGCGCCTTCTGCCTCTGGCGCGGGTTCTGCCTCTGCAGCGGGCTCTGCAGCGGGCAGAGTGATGGCGCCGCCTCCCGTTCCTACCGATGCCTTCGCGACTCTCTCATCCTCGGGGGTCGGTAAAGCGGACGCCAAGAGGGTGGCGGTCCCGGCGGAGCTTGTCGATGATTTTAAGCGAGCCATTCTTCGGTATCCGAAGCTGACCAAGGTCGGCGTGACCGAGATCCTATGCACGGAGTTTCCGAAGTTCACTAAGGCCGAGGTCAAGAACTGGTTGGATCTCATGGCGGAGCGGACCGGAACGGGTCACGACAAGACCTGGAAACTGAAGGATGGGTTCGCCATTTAAGTATGATACAAACAGCCAGCTGGGGCCCAATCTGCGAGGGTCAGACAGGGTGCGATCTACTGCGATAGCGATACTTGAGCCCTCCAGCAACGGCATGGAGAGGTGTTTGCGGCGAGCAATGCAGGGACAGGTGGAACTGCAAAGATATTTTGGTCAAAAGACGGCCAGCTTGTACTTCGCTTACTCCGGGCGAGGTTAGTCGCCTTCTTTACCATCACATAGCGCTGACTACGTATTCATGAGGCCGAGGTCACTGGGGGGAGTTCAAGGAGTCTGGCATACCGAGTTGCCGGCTGATGCATAATTCTCATGGATGTTATGTATATGATAGTGCAGTGTTTTTAAGACATCTTAGTCCTTTCCTCTTTGCGTTGCCACTGTACACCTGTTCTGAGGTTCGTACGATGCCTTTTCATCAGAAAAATGTCCTCGGTGCCTCTGCCGCTGCAGACACTGGATCCATTAATAACCCTACCATTACGTGAATCTTATGCAAACGAAAGGGTATAGGTATGTACCTATATGGAACATGCTATTGGTGTTGCCAGCTCTTCCAACTAACATAATGCCATTAAGCCTAGAATCTGGTCTTGGAATACGGGTTTTCCCTCTACCCTGCTCGTCTGGTGTAGAGCACTAACTTTGCGGTATTGAGCCACCCACCCTGGGTGAACTCGAGCAGAATGCTACAGGCTCTAATATGACGAAAAAGCTAGCGGCATTTGGACTACCAGTCGGCCGCAATAATTTCGGCGCCGATCATCTTGCCCCGGCGGGTCCAAGTCTTCAAGACTACCGAGAGGGATCTGTGACACTTGTTCGAAATTCTCCCGATCGGAGTTCTCTTGGCCATTCTTCTTCTCATTCTTCGCTTCGCGGTCCATCTTTGACCTGTCTACGACGCTGAAAAAGGCCACAGACATGGCTCGACACACTTCGCTCGAGGTCCAAGACGGGCCCCTGTAAGAACAAGCCCCGGGGGACTGGTCCGACCTGTCGTGGGACACAGATTTTGAAACAGCGTTTGGGCTGTATTGGAGTGGTTGTGCCCGAGAAGGGTGAAACATACTCGTATGTCGGATCAGGTATTACGGCCCTTGTCGCCTAGAGTGGCGGTACAAGGATGGGGCGAAGGAGACACCGGATTGAAGCCACCAACTATCAAGATGTGAGTAACAATCAGACCAATCTCAATTCACAGTCTAGTATCTAACCAAACTACAGGAGCAATAGTTTGCACCAGATGCCCTGGCGCGACAACCAGCCCATGCCTTCATACTGGGTGATCCTCTTCGTAGTTAGAGAAACCCTCGACCATGCCTGCCTTTCCCAGGTCGAACTTGATCACTTCAGGTTCCTCGTAAAGCCAACAGAGTTAACATTCACTGGCCTGACTGGCTCGGGGCAGAAGAAGCATGATCTCGTTAACCACTGCGTCTGGCCATCGTGGGCATGGCTTGGGTTCTGTTTGCGTTTGCCGATTTCGGAGGGCATCACCGGCGCTGCCTCGAAGAAAGCGCAACAAGTGTGGTATAAGAGATATACCATCAGAAAACTCCGCAACGGAGACTCGGAGGAAAAGGTTAGACGGCTCGATACGGAAAATGCAAACTGTAGGTAGAAGAGGGCAATGGAGACGCCTGATTAGAGGGCGAAGCGGCTTGCAGGCTCGGATGCTTGCAAAGAAGGGAACGGGGCGGTGGAGACGCCGGAGGAAAGAGGGAAGCACCTTGCTAGAGAGAGCACACGAGGCAGAGGAGACGCTCAATATAAAATCTAACAAGTCGCCCGCAGCGTCCACAGAGTAACATTTCACATCTGAGCCGCATCGATAATACGACCAGGCCTCTTATCGGCCACTGAAGTTTAGCATTCGCTCACCTACGTATGGGACTTCGCTCTCCCGTAAGATCCAATTCGTTTATACCAAGAAAGCGGTTCGCACGATGCTGCCCTGCCGCGCGAACGCCAGCCAATCGTGGGGAGAAGCTGAGGCTGGTTCAGAGCTGAACCAAGCGAGGAAACCTATTGGCTCGGTATTCGGAATATCTTATCTGGTCCGAAATAGGTTAGGATGAATGGGCTCGTTTCGTGTTTTATTGGTTGGCCGTCGCGAACGTGTTTTCGCCCGATTCCGTGCGTGTCCCCTCTTCTTTGCTGCCTAATTTTAGCGTAAGGCTGGAACATTGTACGTACGGGGGTTGAAGGGCAGGCTTTCCTCTCTTCCAACCCTCCCCATTTAGCTGGGGACGTTAGTTTCTTGTTTTAGCTTCAAACCAACGACTCGGATCCACGCTAAAGCGTCGCATATGACATGCCGGTGCACCGGATCGGCTTCACAGACCTCTCGGGTGGTCGAGGTGCAGGGGACGGTCCGTACCGAGTCAAGTAAGTGATCGGTCCCTCATGCGGGTGGCCGTGACTGACGCAAAAGCAGCATTGTCTTCGTGCACGGTTTAGATGGCCATCCAAAAGCGAGTTGGTTAGGCAATCGAGACGGCGCGGACGAGGGCAACAAGGGCGAGGCAGCGGCGACGTCGAAGAAGCGGAGTACCACAGTTGCCTTCCGGGCCCTCTTCGGATCCAAGCCGTCGTCTTCAACCTCGACCTCGACCTCGACTCCGACTTCCGACAACGAGACGGGCGGCGAAGAGAGCCCTAGCAAAGTGTTCTGGCCCGATGAGTTTCTTACGCAAGACATTCCCGAGGCGAGGGTATGGACGTATGGCTACAACGCGGAAACGATCGGCGGACTGTACCAGACGCACAACAAGAACAGCGTGTGGCAACATGGCAGGGACCTTGCCGTGCGCATTGAAATGGATATCCCTAACACGGTGAGTACGCTTTAATGATATTGTCGTCGTCGTTATTGTCGTTGTTGTCGTTGGAGGCTTACTGATGATAACGATAATAGGACCCGATCTTGTTCGTGGCGCACAGCCTCGGCGGCATTATCGTCAAAGATGTACGTCTCGATATTGCATCACACCCTCCATATGGCTATTAGTAGATACTTACGTTGGGCAACAGGCGATACGCCGATCGGATACATGTCGCACGCGAACAAGG
Source organism: Barbatosphaeria neglecta (assembly GCA_022813145.1). NCBI lineage: Eukaryota > Fungi > Ascomycota > Sordariomycetes > Barbatosphaeriales > Barbatosphaeriaceae > Barbatosphaeria > Barbatosphaeria neglecta. The sequence continues at coordinate 55,090 of JAKLNC010000064.1, forward strand.
CTCATCATCTTCCTTGGCACGCCTCATCGAGGGAGTGCGATCGCAGGATGGGGCGAGATCCTGTCGAATCTAGCCCGCTTGACACTGCAAGATTCGAACAAGAAGATCATCCAGACGCTTCGGGAGAATAACGACACCTTGGATAACATTCACGAAGAGTTTACGAACATCGTGTACAAATATGGAATTCGGCTTCACTCGTTCTACGAGGCTCGGGGAATGTCGGGCTTGATGGGCATTCACGGCAAGGTACGTGTCGCCAGCACATCCTAGACGTTCTAATGGGTGTTAATTGTGAATTTACGGCAGGTGGTGAATAATTTCTCCTCGAAGCTCGGTCTGCCGGAAGCCCTCGAGACAGTCGAGAGTATCGACGCGAACCACACACAGATGGCTCGATGTGGCGATAGGGCAGACGAACAGTACCGGGCGATCGTCCGCGTCCTGAAGCATATTACAGCTGGTATGGAGCATGAATCGACGGCGTCCGGAGATGACGCCGGCGTAGCAGCCATGGAGTCTAGGCTCGACGGAGTAGCTACGAGTTAGTATAGGAAGAACTCTACCATGCCTTTCAGCAGTTGTTGACCGTACCACAGACCATGCCGCCCTGCCCTGCCACTACATTCCATTACCCGCCAATAAGCGCTTCGTTGGACGAGACGCAAAGCTTAACAGGCTCAAAGAGATGCTATTCGAAAGCAAGGAGTGCCAGAAAGCCGCTATTCTCGGCCTAGGCGGCGTCGGCAAGACCCAACTCGCCCTACAGCTGGCGTACTGGACGAAGAAACACCAGCCTGGGTATTCTATCTTCTGGGTACCGGTGGTGAGCAATGCGACCTTTGAACAGGCGTACGCCGAGATGGCGAGGATGCTCCCTATCCAAAGACACCACGACGGAGAAGATCCTCGAGAGTCTGTGCGGCGGTTTCTGAGCTCTGAGGCTGCCGGTCCATGGCTTCTAGTCGTGGACAATGCCGATGATAGCGACATTCTCTTTGGCTCTTCAGATATGCCGTCCAGCATCAGCCAATACCTCCCAGAGAGCGAAGACGGTCTGACTCTATTTACCACGCGGTCTTCAGAGGTTGCCACGGCAGTTGCCGTCAACGATGTGGTCGAGCTGGAGGAGATGGACCTAATGGAGGCGACTAGCTTCTTGGAGAAGTCGCTGATCTGGAAGGACATGCTCCGTGATGAAGCGGCAACGAGAGAGCTGCTTAACGAGCTGACGTGCCTTCCTTTGGCGATCGCCCAGGCGGCGGCGTACTTGAACAAGACTCGGGCATCGATTTCACAGTATCTGAGCCTTCTCAGGGGCACGGACCAGGATATCATTGGGTTGATGAGCCGCGAGTTTCGTGACAGCACTCGATACTCAGCCTCACAGAATGCTGTGGCTACGACGTGGCTCGTGTCGTTTAACCAGATCCGAAAATCCGACAGTGCAACGGCCACGCTGTTGGGGTTCCTGTCGTGCATCGAGCCGAAGGCCATTCCAAAATCAATGCTGCCTCGCTTCGAGTCGGAAGAGCAGATGGTGCATGCGCTCGGCGTGCTCTGCGGATATGCCTTCCTGACCAGGCGCGGGGATGACGCGATCTTCGACATGCACCGTCTGGTGCATTTAGCCACGCGACTATGGGTCCAAAGAGAGAACCTTATGGCAACAATAAATGAAAAGTCGATCCAGCATCTGGCGGCAGTTTTCCCAACCAATGAATACGAGAACCGCTACTTGTGGAGAGAGTACCTTCCACATGCTTTCAGGGCATTGCAACATAGCGAAGGGCTTGATCTAGAGGAAAGAGCCGAACTATGCTACTTAATTGGGGGATGTTTAAGGGTAGATGGGCGGACCAAAGAAGCAGTCAGCTATCTCACCAAAACTTGCCAATGGCGGAATTGTCATTTGCTCAAAAACCACCCTGATCGGCTTGCATCAGAAAGCATTCTTGCCATATGCTACCGTGATAATGGCCAAGTCAAAGAGGCTATCTCCTTAATGGAGCATGTTGTTGGCATTCGCAAGGAAGTTCTCAACAAAGACCACCCT
>JAKLNC010000064.1:57155-123733 GCA_022813145.1 Barbatosphaeria neglecta
GCCAAGTCAAAGAGGCTATCTCCTTAATGGAGCATGTTGTTGGCATTCGCAAGGAAGTTCTCAACAAAGACCACCCTGAGCGGCTTGCATTGGAAAATTGGCTTGACGGTTGGAAAAAAAGATTTTCTACATAAAGCTGCAGCAAGACACACGGCGATACAAAGTACCTCACGGACCACCGCGCGCGGCTGAACTATTGCATGCACTCAACCCACCGCACGTTCGATTCACTTGGCCCCGACGCAATACCTCCATGCCACGCTCAACGCGTGCGGCTTTCTCCGAGTCCTGCGCAACATGACGTCGTTCAATATTGCGCTGCAGATCCGCCTAGCCGCCTGTCCTGCGTCTGCTTCCTCACGACGACCGAAGGCGCTACGGCGGAGCACTACTACCGACGCTGTGTCAAGGAAGTCGACGTCCTCACGTGGCAGTTACTGCGCGTGCTCGCCCTTGAGTTTGCGGAGCGCTTCCGCATGCACCTTGACGGGCCCTGCCGGCTCTTCCACCGAGGCGACGAGGTCGAGGCAGCCCCCCAACAATGGCGCCAGCTCGCACAGTACGACAACCAAGCTGCAGCAGTTGCACGCGACCCCCACCGAACTGTGCCACTAAGAGACCGTCGTAATCTGCTTCGGAGGCTTCTTCCTGGATGCGACAACGAGGATCGACAAGCTGCAAGGGCAGGGTTGTGGTGGCGATGAAGGGGAAAGAGCTGAATGATGGCAGTAAGAGCGTGACGCATACGGGGACAACATCCGCTCATTCGCCCAGCGAACCGAGTTCAAGGGCCAAGTCGTCCAGGGAGGTCGTGAGAGAATGCGTACGCAGGGCAACGTGGTAAGTATTACCTGGTGCCTAGCTCATTCTTCCTCGTCAGTTAGGCTGAAGCCGTGCTCGTACCAATGTCCTGTCGTTAACCATCAGGTCGAATACAGCCTCGTCACGCAGTGGTACAGTGGCATCAACGTCGTGACGGCTGAGGACTCGAACCGGGTGGCCACCCTCGTGGCGGGTGATAGCGAGACGATGAAGACAATCACATTACCATCCTCACGCTGCTCTTCTTTACGCCGGAATCGATGCTCACGGTGCGCTTATTCCGTTTTTCCGCCCTCTCCCCGAAGAAATGCTTTCGCTAACGACCTGTGCGGCAACCCATCTGGAGCGCCGGCGTCTTCCACTCCAACAGCGCGACAAACTGGTCAGTGTACCTCGCGTGTGTGTTCCCCGCGGGGCTCGTGGATCTGCGGAGAAGAGCGCCGATCCGTGCCGCTGCGCCGCGACACACACGGCATGGCGTCGTGGCCAGGCACTGCCAGGGCGGTGTAGGAATGATGAACACGCGATCGCTGGGGTGGGAGGGGTTGTACGATGGCGAGTCTAGTGCTAATGTGGTGACCAAAAGCCGATGGTTCTTGTCTCCCGACTGGACAGAGATATGTACGAATACGGTAGCAAGAGTAAAGGAGGGGGAAGGGCACGGGGCATAAGGGTCTGGGTCTTCCTTTCCCGGTCCGAACTTACTGTAACAAGGCCTCCCATCGGCGGTTATTATGATTTCATGGTTTCGGTCTTCCATAATATAAGGGTTGGTGTTTCCCTTTCTTCTGTGGGTAGGAATAGGCGTTATCAAGATTCGCATCGTAACACTTCTTCGTCCACATCTACCTATCCTCATCCTTTGTTCGACGATTCGACTTCCCATATTATTCTCTCTCCTCATATCCCCTATAATGGCAGACACCGGTAATAGCGACTTTACGAAGTCACTGCCGCCCTTACCAGAGGGCGAGTTCGCCGTCTGCGGTACCGTATGTACCGCCCCCCTTCCCCCCACGGAAAAGAAGGAAGGACACATTCAGTTATACCCCCTAGATCACACTGGCTAACAACCCCCCTACTCCGCGCCAGCTTTACGCCAACCCGGAGCACGCCAACACCCTCGAGTCGCTCTACGCCGAAGCGACGGAGGTCGCGGCCGCCGAGCCGGGCACGGTCTACTACTGCCTGGGCCGCGACCTGGAAGACCCGGCCGTCTTCCACTTCTTCGAGCGCTACCGCAGCGGCGCGGCCTTCGCGGCGCACGCGGGCTCGCCCATCGCACAGAAGCTGATGAGCCGCGCGTACATTCGGGACGTTAAGATGACGTTTGTGAAGCCCATCGGGACGGGGGGGAGGGCCTAGCTGGCACCTGCTAAGTAATTGGTAGAGGGTGGTTATGTCGGCAATTATTAGGGGAGAAGAGCTCGTACTTGGTTGGACCTACCTACCTATCAGCTATATGGTGGATAGGCACACCTGACTACGCGGCTAGTAATGTACACGTACATGTGAAGTGGCCCGTTCGGGGAGAAGCCAGGTCCCAAGACTGTGGCAAATCTCCGAGAGAGTGTCCGGCTAATGAGGCCGCGAATTACGACCGCCTGCAGGCTATACTATACTACCTACCGGCCTGTACCTGAGGTAGGTACGCACGGTGGAGAGGGCTGCTACGAGCCGCTGTGAAAAACAAAGTAGGTGCATAGAGGCAGATAGACGTGCTCGTCGGAGCCCCGAAGCTAAGCTCCCTGCGCAGGCTGCCGGGCTTCGTCTCCCCTTTCTCGAATTAGCCGCGCACTGGGAGATCCATAGCGGCCCCTGTGACGTAAGACGCCAAGCCTCGCCTCACTCCAGCCTTATTATCTTTGTTGTCCCCCATCAGGCACCGCAAACGGTGGCCGGTGACAGGAACCGGGAAACGGGCCCCTCCCGCGAGGGCAAAGCCATGTGGCCTTGGCGCGTCGCTCTTTAATATAGAGGGTGAGATGGGGGGGACAACGGGCCGGAAACCGATCCGCCGTGGCGTTGCAGGCTCCAGATTAGGAGCTTCATTTCGGAAACTTGGTCGTGGTAGCAGTGGTACGGGACGGCGTGGTGGTGCTTTCAAGCAAATAAGTAGGTGCATAAGAGGTGGTGGTATCTCTCCGGACTTACCCACAGGCTACTTTGGATTGGCAGCCTTGGCGACAAGGGATCTTTCCTAGATAGACCGCAACTCATTAGACTGGCATCGGTTGTCCGGCGAATGACGGCTTATCAGTAGTAGAAGGGGAGACATAAGCAAGGGAAGAGGCAGCGGGCTCGCGAACCGCCAATCCTAATAAGAAAATGGGCGACGCTAGGGCAGGTAGTCCGGGCTGCCTTGGGTCTTTAGCCGCGGCCTCCAAGGAGACGGACGTCGCGATCGGAGGCCGTCCATACCGGCGGAAAATAAAATGATAGCCGGAGGAGACGAGATGAAAGCGATAAGCAGAACAAAACGCCGGCCGGGCTGCGGATAGTACCTAGAGCAGGATATATATGTTGTACGTCCCTACTACCACCTGCGAAGGCCCTGCTCCACCCACCCCCTTTCGCTCCTCTACCTCTCGTCTTTTCGTTTCGGCTTAGTCGAGGTAGGAGGTAATAGCTACCTGAAGGTAGCTTGGTATCGTCCCTCGTGCTCTTCCGCTAGTAACGGGAGGTCCTTTTCTTTGGTTATTCTTTTTTCTCCCACCATCGAGTCTCCGATACGATGCGCCTGACGTCGCTGATGATAGGGACGGCCCCGTACTGGGCGGGTTGGCTCCGTACGACGGCAGCTGTCGACCCGACCACCAACGGCCGGACATTGACGAACTGGGACTGGTATGGACTTAGGGGGGGTGGGGGGTCACGATAAACATCCATAGGTGCAACTGGCCGCAGAGCACTACTAACCAGTGGCGTTGTCGCAGCTGCAAGCCTGCCTGCTCGTGGCTCACGAGCGCGAGGCGATCAGGCGCAAAGTATGTCCAGCCACGGACTGAGATCTGTTCAAGCTATGTACGTCGGAGGGAGTGCTAACGACGGCGTGGCGCCCTGGGAACATCAGAGGCTCTGTCAAGGTGTGTGACAAGTCGGACACGCCGCTCAGCAGGCGGGCGGGGGCGATCGAGCAGAGCGGGTGCAACCGCGACAACCCGGGCAACGGGTATCTGTGCTCGGACTTCAGCCCGCGGCCGGTGGCGGACGACTTCAGCTACGCGTTTGCGGTGACGGACGGGGCCGAGAACTGCTGCAAATGCTTCGAGCTGCGGTGGATCGACGGGCCCTCCGCCGGCAAGCGCCTACACGTGCAGGTAATCAACGAGGGCGGCCTTGTCAACAGCACCTACGGCCGCGACTTCGTCATCGTCACCCCCGGCGGCGGCGTCGGGCCCAACACAGCGGGATGTTTCAACGAGTGGGGGTACGACTGGTGAGTGCAGGCACACCCATCACAACAGAGAGATTGGACGAAGGACGAGGGTGGCGGCGATGGTACTAACGCGGGGTCTTCGCGACCGATGCAGGGGCCGGCAGTACGGCGGCGTCGAGAAGAGGGAGGACTGCGAGTCGCTACCGGACGCGCTGCAGGGCGGGTGTTACTGGCGATGGAATTGGGTATGTTCCCCCCTGCTCTGTCCCTTCCAAGCTTGTTTGTTTGTCCCTTTTGCCCGTGGAGGTGAACACTAAAACGCCACAGGCTCGCGGCGATATAAACGGCTGGAACATCACCTACTCCTCGATCACATGCCCCGACTATCTGACGAGCACCTCGGGGTGTAGCATGTGAGTTGCTTGTGCTTGGGAACCTCCTGATAAGTAAATAAGTTAGGAGTGGATGAAGGGGCTCGGGAAGCACAGAGAAGGCACAATATTATGTCTGATCGAAAGCTGTGGAGGACGGCGGGGCTGCGAGAATAAACCAGAAGGTATTGCGTCTCTGGAGTTCCTGCTATCTGAGGAAGTTGCCGTCGTTGGTGAGTCCACTGTGGGCGAGTATGGCAAGCAAGTTACGAATAGAATACGTATTAGATTAGTACCCTAATGTCTTATGCCTTACCCTATTATTAAAAGACTTTAGTCACTAAGTGAGAAGGTGGTGAACGAGCAGCAACATACCTGATATCTACCTACTTACGTAGGTAGCTAGGTGAAACGGTAATAGCTAAGCTAAATCCTCAAGGCCAGAACCCACAGTCATCGTATTCAAGTCAGGTAGGTTTCTGGCCTGAGCTTTCTGACTGACTCAAACTTTCTTCATTCGCACATAAGTTATTTTGGACTATCTTGATCTAAAAGAAAATACTCCGTTTTCACAAACAAAATATGGCTATGCAGGATATCATTGTCGCTGGTACCCTCCTCCAGAAGATCGGCCAAGGCTTCTACGGCACAGTCTAGGCTGATGGCCAGGATACTGATATGCAAGATTCAGCGTCAGTCTTGAATCGTGAAGACGGAGGCCCAGGCCGATCGCTTACCGAAGATGACCGAGTGCACAAACTCATTCTCTCGGCCCTCTAGACACACAGCACCGCTAACACAGCCGTTTTCCGCATCAACATTCCTCTCAGCTTCGCCTTCCTCTCGGCTGCGTCCGTCGAGTGGAGCACCATCCTTGAGAGACTACCCCTACTTTTTCAGTCTCAACGCCATGATCAATGAGAGGATCACGCCCGTGACGGAACCAGTTCGAAGGCTACTGGTGCGGAAATTCTGGGGCGAAGACGACGCTGGTGTCGACGCTTTCGTGCTCGACAGACTAACCAATACTGTCTCATCCGCCCCTCCCTTGGCAAGCGACAGGCCAACGAGCGGCTGTCGAGGATGAGGCCTAGCAGGTTGAGGGTGTTCAGCCTCCGAAACTTCCCTCTACACATGAACCAAATCGAAGAGCTAGGACTTCTAGCGGAGGACCACGCTGAAGCATATGCTATTCGTCAGCTTCCGTGTATGCTGATGCAGGAGATTACGGAACGCGCGGTGTTTGGGTGAATGCACCATGAGTGGTCCTGATTTTTTCTTCGCTACCATTCTCTTTCTATGTCAGCATAGTGTTGGTAGAGATCAAAGCATTCCCCCAACTTTAATGTACTAAAAAATGGACGAATGCAAATGCGGTGAAAGCGCCTTGGCTGATTTCTGTAATGAAAATAAAAGAAGAAAGCAAAGGCAAAAGGCATGGCATCGCCATTTCATGTAAATGGAGTTGCATAGCTGCTTACACTCCAACTCTCATCGAAACTATTGTAGGAACCTAGTGGCCTCTTCCACAGCCACGGCCGCCACACCAACCTTGCGAATGAAGTCGTGAAGCAAGTGCTTGGGCTCTGACTTGTGCACGACGAACTACTCCAGCGGGGTGTCGCTCAAGTCGACATAATCACTACTCCGCGAAGAGTTGCTACACGGAGTCGATGACGTCGTTGCTGGTTCTGGGTTTGAGACACCGGCGGACCAGGCAAGCCTCGTTGGCCTCGTTTGCCTTTGTCCGATTGCACAAGGGCTACGCCTAGATGGCGGAGGGAGCCTGCAAAGGAACCGTAAACTCAACGATGAAGAAGGAAAAAAAAAGGAGAAAAAAAGAAGGAGAAGGAAAGAAAGAAAAGATAAAAAGAGAAGGAGAAGGAAAGAAAGAAAAAAGAAGAAGAGAAGAAGGAGAAGGGAAGAAGAAAAAGCTTATATACGTAGTAGGTGCCTACTCACTCAGGTGCCCGAGGCATGCACGGCCAGGTCATACAGGCCAAGGCCTGCCAGGGCCGTCAAGGGCTGCCCCATGACAGCCTTCATAGTCTCTCAAGCGCTCAAGGCGTTGCGATTTGGTTGGGGCAAGGGGACATTGGTGCCAACTGCGGCCTCCACTGCTGTCGCTGGGTGCAAGATGATGTCGTCGAGATAACGGATCTGGCGAAGAGCGAAGAATTTGGAAGACTGTTCATTCGGGCCGCTTTGGGTAGAGCGTCAGTCCGTGCCTCCCAACCCCCCCTCCCAAAAAATTGATATGACCACTACTACGACTAACTCGCGTAACGCCTGCCTTGAGAGCGGAAACTCTGGTTGACGTGCCCTGTTGGCAGGTGGGAACAAGCTGATGAGAGGGCTCAAATTATAGATGGTAACACATATCTGCTTCCATTAGTCTACTTCTATCCACTATGGATGCTGTACGCTATACAAAATGGGCTGGACCTCGTCCCTGAGGCCTCTACGCTAAGATGAAGGAAATGAGGACCTTCACTGGTGTCGGTCTCCTAAAGAGGAGAGTATGCAGGGCGATATGTACACATCTTCCGACCGGCCTTATACCGCCGCTCGTGGTGGCCTCTTGTTGGCTTGGTACAACACCACCTACCTATATAGATAGGGGTGCAAAGCCGACGGGAGACCACCGCAAGTCCCTACAATAGTGCCCATGGACAACCAAAAGTGTCCACGAGGCGCAGCCTAGTGCCACTCGGCATCCACCTTCTCGTACTGCTCGAAGAAGCCCTTGAAGAACTTGACACCCAGACCGGGGTCGAGCGCACCCGTGGTGGCGCGGATGCTGTGCATGCTGAGCTGCGGCAGGCCGGCGTCGGCGCTCCGCACGCCCAGCGCCGAGCTGAGCGCGGGGCCGACGGTGCCGCCGCTGCGGGAGTCGTTGCGGATCATGAAGCGCTGCAGCGTGGTGTCGGAGAGGGCAGCCACACGCTCGAGCAGCGCCGTCGATACACTGTCCGTCGTCATGTGGCCGTTGCTGTCGGCGCATATGGCCACGCCCACGTTGAGGCGCGGGGCGTGCTCCTCGAGGTAGTCGGCGAGGAAGTTGGGGTGGGCGGCGTGCGTCACGTCGGCCGAGATCAGGAAGCTGGAGGCGTAGGTGCGGCCCAGCACGCCGGGTCCAATCGGTACGGGGGCGGGCTCGGCGGCAGCGCCGAGGGCCTCAACCGCGCGCTCGATGGTCAGCGGCAAGAGGTTGCCGCGGGCGCCCTGGCGCAGGAGACTGCCGATCTCCTCGTCGTCGAAGAGGGCTACGAGCCGGATGATGCCCGAATCATCGGCGTCGTTGTCGGCGTGGAGGAGCCCGAGCAGGGCGGACCAGGAGCACAGCTTGTCGTCGATGCGGCCGGCCGAGATGAGCTCCTTGTCTAGGCCTATTGTCCTCGCCGGGTTGGAGTCGAAGACCTCGAGCTCCCAATTCACGATGGCCGAGTAGGTCTTGATCCCCAGCTCCTTGGCGATGAGCTTGACGAGCTTGGGCGGCTGGGTCGCCACGAAGGAGCCGGCCGGCCCCAGGGGCACGGCGGGGCTGCCGGTGGGCGACGAGGACGAGGCGAGGTCCGAGTTGTCGATGCCGATGATGGGCACCATCTGCGTCTCCTTGTTGCCGCTGCCCACCATAGACTTCCCGAAATGCGGCGCAAGGGTCGGGACCTTGGCGACTGTATCCCGCCGTGTGAGACGGGAGAGCTAGGGTGTAGGATGATAAACGAGGAAAAGGGAAAACGTACTTGGCCAGTCCAGCTTGACCAACCGGACGGTCGTCTTTCCGGTCTCCTCGTCCCGCACAATTACGCGGCCTCCGATGCTCAGGTCCCGGTCCCACCAGGTCTCGTTCAGGGCGCCGGCGTAGGGCGCGATGCCCAGCTGGGCGTAGCCTGCCTTGGTCGGCTTGGAGCTGACCGGCTTCAACCTGGCCGTCAAGGCGTCGATGTGGCCGGCGATCATGGCCACGCCGTTGCCCGGCTCGTACGCCTTGCCGACCGCGAAGGCGATCAGTGCGCTGCCGTTCCGGGTGACGTAGTACTTCCCGCCCGGGTGCACCTTGCCTATCCAGTCGTCGCGCGCTCCCAGCTGTGCCGTCGATTCTCTCGCGTCAGCATATCGGCCCGCAGAGGGAGTGGAGGGTGGAGGCTGCTTCACGTCGCTACCCACCTCGCCGAATCCCACCACCTCCAGTTTCTCCTTGAAGTACTCGACCGCGTGGAAGACGGTCGGGTTCTCGGTGAGGAATTCGCAGAAGGGCGCCGTGTGAGCCTCCGGCTGAGCGCTCTTGAGGGCGCAGAGGGGACAGTCCTCCGGCTTCACGTGTTGGGAGCCGTGCCTCTCCGCCGTCTGCAGCCGGCTAGTGCAGTCCGCGCAGGCCCGTTTCTGCGTCCCCGGTTTTTTTGCCATGCCGGCGAGCTGGAAGCACTTGGACTCGTGGGATTGATGCTTCTCCTCGCGCTTCGGAGCCATCGGCGGGAGCGAGACGGAGGTAGCCATGGAAGCAGCCACCGAGACCGGGCGGAGGGACAGGCTGGAGTTGGAGGCGCGGACGCGCAGGAAGTCGGTCGTGTGCTTCGTCATGATCTCTGCAGTTCGGAGAGGGGAAGAGGGAGGGGAAGAAAAGGAAGACGGAAGAAAAGGAAGAAAGAAGAAAAGGAAGAAGGAAGAAGGAAGACAGGACGACGAGAAGAGGGCAGGCAATGGGCTGTCGCTGGGAGCGTTAGCCGGGGGCCCCAGCCACGTCTTATCGGAATTGCGACTGCAGAAGATTGCGACCGCAGAAGATAGCGACTGCGGGCCGCGACAACTCGGGCCCGTTTTGCCAGGAGCGCCAGGGCCACCTGCCGACGACAAAAGAGGCAGGAGGAGCAGCTGCGCACCTACCCGGCCGCTTTGCCGTGGTGCATCTCTATTTCCATCCCGACCTTCGCATTTTGCCAGCTCTGGAGGTACCCTCGATGCATGTCGCTCTGTTCTCCGTCGAGCACGTCAAATCCCTGCGATCTGTCGTGTCGTCCACATCCGCTTCTGGCTCGCGCCGGCCGAGCCGACTGGAGGGGCTCTTGGTGGGGCATCCTCGTCGCCTTGTTACCCATGCGTGGACTGAGCACAGACTCGATTCCCCAACTTCCCAGCTGAGTTTCGTCTATCCTTTTGTCTCAAAGACCTAAATCTGCGACAGGGTCTGGGATGTTCGCCGAGCGACTGAGACACATGCACGGAGCTGCTCTGGACCGACTACGCTCGGCAACAGGAGTCGTCATCTTGGAGGAGACGATGGCCAATCATAGCTTCAGCGGCCCTGGAGCTTGTCGACCCAGCAAGTGCCAAGCAGGCCTACCTAATGTATGTACCTACCTACCTACCTACCTACCTACCTACCTACCTACCTACCTACCTATCTACCTACCTATCTACCTACCTACCTATCTACCTACCTACCTATCTACGTACTTACCTATCTACATATGTATAGGTCGGTCCATAAAGCTAGCACGAGTCTAGTTACGGCCGATACCGCGGTCCCGCTACTGCCAGCGCGTACCTATCGGCCGGCAGATGCAAAGTAGCCTCTTCGCGCCTCGTCCATCCATTCCTTTCTCGGCGATTTCCTGGTCGGTGCGAGGCAGACCGAAGACATGGCTGGACAGGGACATGGCTGGACAGGCCCGGCTCTGTGTTCGACTCGGCCCCACATGACGTAAGGCGATGGCACGGTTAGGCCAGCTTCCCCGCACTTCTTCCGCGAGTTCGAGGCTGGCAGTGCCCAGCTTCGTTCCATATTGATAGACGGCCCCATTTCAGAATGGCTTGGCGTCTATATACCTATTCCTTGCTCCTCGGCCTCTCCGGGTGGTCGGTGGCCGGCAGGCTGGCCGCCCGCGCCGCCCGGGATGGCTCCTCCATCGTGTTCACTGTCGACGGCGATCCGGCGATGGAGAACGCCGTGCTGGGCGGAGGGAGTCCCGTGAGAGTCGACGGTTATGTGCCGCTTCCGGGAGACGACCTCTTCCGGGATGGCCAGGCCGTGCTGGGAGGCGAGCCGGCCCAGGCCGGCGACGGCCCCCGCGTCGAGTTCTCCAGCCTGTCTCCGGACAGCGTCAGGGTCCACGTGGCCGCCGCCCCGGAGACGCAGACGATCGGAGCCACGTTCAGCTTCGGGCCCGACGAGATCTTCTACGGCGTGTGGGAGTACCCCTGGAACGGGACCATCACGAATCAGGGTGTTGTCTACCCCACCTACGGCGTCTACGGCTGGGTGCCCGGCGTCAACTGGGCCAACGCACGCGCGCCCTTCTTCTTCACCAAGTCCGGCTTCGCCATCTACGCCGACACCGTGGCCCTGGGCACCTTTGACTTCTCCCAGCCGCGCAGGGCCTCGTTTAGCTTCAACGCCAGCACGCTGAGCTACACCGTGGTGTACGACGACGACCTGGCCCGGCTGCTGACCAAGTTCGCCGCGCTGTCGTCGACCATCGAGATGCCGCCGGACGCAGGGTACGGGCCGACCTTCTGGTCGGACGACTTCGAGCAGGACTTCCACGGGGGCGTCTCGAACGCGCAGGAGAACTACTACGACGTGGTCGATCACCTGTACTACAACCGGATCCGCGCCACCGGCATGGTCGCGGACCGGCCCTACGGCACCGGCACCAACGGCTGGGGCAACTTCGACTTCGATCCGGCCTTCTACCCGGACCCGGAGGGGCTCGTCCTGAACCTGACCGCGTGGGGCTTCGACGTGCAGGCCTGGGTCGGGAACCGCGCCTACTTGCACACGGAGCTGTACAACACGTCCCTGGCCAACGGCTGGCTGTTCCCCGGCATCGACCCGGTCGAGTACGACGGCCCGGCGCTGAACCTGTCCATCCCGGAGGCGTACGACTACTTCCTGGAGAAGCTGGCGTACTTCCCGCGGCTGGGCATCCGCGGCTACAAGATCGACCGCGGCGAGGAGCACGAGATGCCGGACGCGGACCAGAACGAGCAGATGGTCCTGTTCGAGCAGTTGTGTTACGACAGCCTGGCGGCTGTGTGGGGCGACGGCAACTTCTACAACTTCGCCCGGTCGGCGTACGACCGCTCCCGCAGCCGGACGGCGGTGTGGAACGGCGACTCGTACGCCAGCTTCGAGGGGCTCGCCTACACTGTCGCCTCGGGCATCCGCGCCGGCCTGCTGGGCTACGCGCAGTGGGGGTCCGACACGGGCGGCTATCTGCGCGGGGCGGATACGCCGACCGAGGAGGTGTGGGCCCGGTGGATGCAGGCCAGCGCCTTCACGCCCATGTACGAGATCCTCGTCGGCCGCGGCCACACGCCGTGGTACAAGCCCTATACGTCCAGCCTGGTGGCCGTCCTGAAGCGCACGGCCGATCTGCACACGCGGCTGATCCCCTACATCCGCTCGTACGTGTACCAGGCCTCGCGGACGGGCCTGCCCGTCATCCGCGCCCTCTTCCTCGAGTACCCCGACGACGAGAGCGTCTACGAGACTGCCGACGCCTATGCTTTCGGCGCCGAGCTGCTTGTCGCCCCCATCGTGACCGCCGGGGGATCGCGCACCGTGTACTTTCCGGAGGGCCAGCGCCGCTTCGTCGAGTACCTCAACAAGACGGCCGTCTACGCACCGGGCTCCACGCTCGAGATCGCCGATCTGCCCCTCGAGGAAGGCCCGCCCGTCTTCGTGCGCGAGGGTGCCATCGTGCCCACCGGCGACGTGTATCAGGGCAACGCGAAGTGGATCGACGACTGGGAGCCCCGTCTGGATATCGAGGTGTTTCCCAGCTTCGCCGTCCCCGAGTCGCGGTTCGAGTACTTCCGCGGCCGCTACTCGGGCGTGGCCACCATCCGCCTCGCCGTCGGGGAGTCGGCTAGCTATAATAGCACTGCCCGGCCGGAGCTGCGTGTCGAGTGCGCCGAACTCGGCGCTGAGGGCCGCATGCTCCTGTTTGGAAGGAGGCCTGGCGGGAAGCCGCTCGTGATTCCCCTGCCGCCGCCTGGCACGAATCTCGTGCTCGTGGCGCGGATCCGTGGGTTTAGGAGCTTGTTTGATGACGATGCGGACGCGGAAAGGGCCCCCGAAGAGGAGGAGGTGGTGGAGTGGGAGCACGTCCCCCGAGACTAAAACATCTCACCGGCATGGAGTCAGAATAGCAATTGCCCCCATCACCTGCGGGATATTAATGCTCGGACAGATTGACATTTGGATGGATGCTACGAGTACTGCTCGGGGGGTTAGTAAAGCTTGGAGACATCACAGAAGATCAAGAGATAAGGAATAATAGCCCCTAGGATACAGTCCAAGATCAGTGCGCTGGCACAAGTAACACGTGGACAAACCGTATGCTGGGTAATCAATGCATGATTCGGCAATAATAACGAATACTCCCTTCGCCTAAGTGTGTCCTACCCCGTCAAGGATACCGCGAGTGCAGGTAGGATAGTGCTCGGACTCCTCGTCAGTCGCTAGGGTGGGATAATGAGATGAAGAGTGGCCCGCGGCGGCCTCTTACCCCAGTAGGAGGTAATATGCCTCTCTCTCGGTCGGCCCTTTTGGTGCCCTACCTAAGGTGCCTTGGTCCCCTAGTTGAATTCAATGAGCCAGTGATCGCAGTGGGCGCAGTGCACGTGGCCGCAGCCGATGCGGGAGCAGACGTCCGGGTGATGCTTCTCTGGGTTGTTGAGCTGGCAGTAGCAGCACTTCCAACCCTTGGCCCTGATCTTCTTGCGCGCGCCGGGCATCTTGCCGCGGGTGGCGGTTGACTTGAAGGGAGGTGGGTGGGTGGTGAAGCCGGCGGCCGTAATAGCTAGTAAGGCAGTGGAGGTTGGCCTTCGGTTCGTATGGATTTGCGCTGGTGCCGGCGGGTTGATGGATGACTAGACCAGCAGATCGGAAGTATGGCTTGCCTTCCTCCCCGCGGTGGGCTGACTCCGTCAGTAGCCCTGGTGTCGTGCGAGAACCGAGAACCTTGACGGGAGGGCTGGTTTACTTATAGGGGCAGGGAAGGCTGGAGAGCGGCGGCTCATGTTCAGGGACATGGAATGGAAGGCCGTTGGACAAGAGCAAACTGTTCTAAGTTCATGATACCGAAATGATGTTGATGCATCTGTTCCCGCAGGTGTCTGCATCCAAGTCACGTATAACGAGCATTGGAAGCGAACAAGGCCATTGTGAGCGGGAACGCGAGGGCGTAAGCGGCAGATAACTACTTATTGAAACTCGTTGTATCGTAACCACGAGATACGGCCCTTCTAGAGGGTCGGGCTGCTAGTAGGGAGGAATGGATATTGTCCCCGACCACAGTAGAGCCGTCATGAATTGGTTATAGGCCTTATCACGTGCGCTTCGAGGGCCTCGTACGAGGCAGTAATATCGTGTAGGTACCTACAGAAGTACGTACCTAGATGCAGGTAGGTACACTACTTAGACACATACCACCTAGCACCCGGAACCCTGAGCCCTGAACAAAGAAGGTCGTTCACCTATATCCGGCGCAGCCCCGCCATGTTCTCATGTAGTACATAGAATAGAATAACCCCCGCTCCACGAGGCTGGGAGTAATGCCTGTAAGTACTGATCCATCCCCTGTCTACCTAGCCTACGGCTCTTTCTGCGCAAAACGTCGCACTCGCCGCCACGCGCGCCAAGTCAGGATTATCCACCAGAGCGTCCGGGTGGCCCTCCAGCGCGACCTTCATAGCCGCACCGATCAGGTCGTCGACGCGGACCCAGGGCACCACGGGGCTGAGCACCCAGTCCTGCAGCCGGAACTCCTTGTGCAGCACCATGCCGGGCTTGAGGATGTACGTCTCGAACGCGTCGGCGTGTGTCTTCGCCTGCTCGAGGAGCGCGTTCTCGACCTGGCCCTTCGTGGGTGTCAGCTGCCGCGGCTAGGTACTATGTAAGGCGGGGAGCACGCACCCGAATGCGCCGGTATTCCTTGCCGAACCAGAGCGGGCGCGTCTGGTCGCGCTCGGCCGCGGTGCCGCTCACGTAGACGAAGCGGAACTTCTTGCCGCGCTGCTTCTGCTCCCGGTGCAGGTCCGTAAAGGCGCGCATGCCGGTGACGGTGTAATCGAGGCACACCTTCCGCGAGAGCTCAATGTTGTTGAGCCCGGCCGAGCCGGACACGCCGAGGCACCTGTTTGTGTTCATTCAACCCGGTGTTCGACTAGCAGACAGGCAGGGGTTGTTCTTGCGGGCGTAATATTACCAGATGCAGGCGTCTGCGCCCTCGACGGCCTGCAGATCGGCGGGGCTGTAGGACAGAAAATCGTCGACGAGGGAGACGCGCACCTTGGCGCTGCGGGCGGCGGGCGAGTCGGGCAGCGGCCGGCGCGAGAGGACGACGATCGAGCTGACGGCGGGCAGCTGCACGCAGCGCTCCAGCACGTGGCGGCCGATGTAGCCGGTCGTCCCGGTCAGCACGATCTTCATGGTGGGAGATTTTAGTCCTGCTGCATATCGTCGCATGTTTGCGAACAAAGACAGGGTGCCCTTCTTTATGAACGAGACGGAGCTGTTCTTGGCATGCTGGCTTCCGTTGGGGTTACATTTCGGCCGACCGATCAGGGCCAAGCCAAGTGCGCACCTCCGATG
Organism: Barbatosphaeria neglecta; assembly: GCA_022813145.1. Taxonomy (NCBI): domain Eukaryota; kingdom Fungi; phylum Ascomycota; class Sordariomycetes; order Barbatosphaeriales; family Barbatosphaeriaceae; genus Barbatosphaeria; species Barbatosphaeria neglecta. The sequence continues at coordinate 72,331 of JAKLNC010000064.1, forward strand.
TGGACCCTCCTGTCTACGCCACACCGGCAGCCCGGTGCATGTAACCCCGTCTTACGGACGACCAGGTACAGGTATATAGCTAGCTGTGCGCGATGATCGGGAAGCGAGTGAATTGCATGCATGCTGGCGCTAACAGAACACGGCCAGACCGGACGTCGTATTCTGGCGAATGGAGAACTCCCGGCTAGTGGAGATCGAGCCGGGTCTGAATCCTTCAGGACGTCCGAGAGTCTAGTTCACAACGACGAGGGAGGTGCCACTCTCGACCACGGCCTCAGCCTCGACCTCGACCAGCATCTCGGAGGGCACCAGACCGGCGACGACGAGGAGGGAGTTGGCTGGCCGCACGCCCTCGCAGTAGAACAGCCATCCGTGCACGCGGGCGACGGGCTCGGCGTCGTCGGCGCGGCGGATGAAGACGCGCGTGCGCACCACGTCCGACAGCGCCCCGCCCAGCCGCCGCAGCGCGTGGCCCACGATGTCCAGCGCGGCCACGGCCTGGCAGCGCGCGCAGGTGCCGCCGAGGACCGGGATCAGCGCGGCCAGTTCCGGCGGCGGGCTGGCCGTGGTGCCGGACACGCGGATGCTGTCGCCGATGCGGACTGCGCGGGAGTAGCCCTGCCGGACACAAACCGAGTTAGCACCACCAGAACGAACCCCTGCTTCGCCTCAGGATGTGCATACCGCGACGAGCTCCCAGCGGTTGCCCGTGCGCAACTCGATGCGCCGTCCCGCCGCCACGGCCTCGGCCAGGCGCAGCGCGGCGGCGGCGGAGGCCGCGTCGGGTGCCAGCTTGTGCTCGCTCAGGTCGCCGGCAGCGGTGAGGAAGGGCGGGCGGCGGTACTCGTCGCCACAATCGCCGGGGAGGTCGCGCAGGGCGTCCTGAGCGGCGGCGATGCGTCTGCGGTCGTCGTCGTCGAGGACAAGCGCGAACGCGGCGAGGTTGGCCGCTGCCTGGCGCGCCACAGCCTCGCCACCGGCGGTCAGGCGCGCGCCCACGACGACGGCGCTGACGCCGGGTACGTCCAGCACCCAGCGGATGGCCACCGCCGCGATGCCCACGCCGTGCTTGGCGGCCACGCCAGCCAGCGCGGCCAGCAGCCCCTGGAAGACCGTCCAGCCGCCAGCCGCGCGGATGAAGCGCAGGTACTTGCGCAGGCTCGCGTTGAGGAGAGGTGCCCCGGGCTGCAGCTGCTGCTGCTGGCCCGTGTTGGTGTTGGCGCTGCGGGTGCGGGCGTGGGCGTGCAGCGACGGCTCCGGGGCGCCCAGCCACTTCTCGCTCAGGAAGCCGCCCAGCAAGGCCCCGTAGGCCAGGATGCCGACGCCGTGCTGGACGCAGAGCTGGCCGAGGCGCGGGCCGCGCAGGAGGCGCCGGTCCAGCACGGACACGGACACCTGGTTGGTGGCGATGCGGAAGCCCGAGTGGAGCAGCAGCTCCAGGTGCGCCGCGTCCATGTTGGTCACGCCGAGGTGGGCTAGCGGTGCTGCGCCCTGCTCCGGCGCGGTGAGGGCGCGGAGGTGAGCCAGGTTGAACAGGTACGTGTCGTCCGTGTAGTCCCAGGCGTGGTACTGCAGCAGCGCCAGACGGGACACGCCCATCCGCCGCGCCGCCCGCGCCACCGCCGCCTCCGCGAGGGCCGGCGTGGTGGGCCGGGCCGGCGGCGGGCCCTCCGCCGGACACCACTTGGTGAGCGCGGCGACGGGCCGCTCGGCGCCGTGCCGCTCGTTATACGCGCCGACGACGAGCTCCGCGTCGCCGTAGTGGTCCGCCATGTCGAAGGCGTCGAGGCCCAGCGCGACCCTGGAGGCTACCTAGGCGTGAGTAAGCGACCCGATGGGGGAGAAGTAAAAAGGCGCTGACAGCGAGTCCATCGCCTCGGCCGCCGCCGAGACGTCGACCTTCTGGTCGCGGGCGTCGGCGAGCTGCCAGAGGCCGTTGACGATGCGCGGGATCGCGAGCGACCCGGCCACGGTGACGCGCTCCGGCTGAGGCGCCATTATTAGGTCCTGTAAGTGAGCAGCTACTAGCAGCAGGAGGATCGAGCTGGGGGGATGAACTTGGGTTGCGATAAGCAGTGTAGAGAATGGCATCACTGTTGGCGAGAGTGATGGCTGCCAGCTGTAAATAGTGGCGGTCCGGCTGGCACCTGTTAATTACGGCCCACGTGGACGAAGGCCAGCTGGTGAACCAACGTAAGCAGCTGGTGAACCAACGTGAGCGAATCGGGCACGTGCGATCGGGATGACTGCGTACGATCATGCACCTACGAAGTCCTTCCTCGACCTCCTCGACCTCCTCGACCCCCTTGATCTCTCTTGACGTTTGCAGTCGATCTGGTATTTTGCCCGTGTTGCAACCGTCATGTCCACCCAAATTCACCATATCGCTGAACAGCTTCCTGGCGGTTTGGTGATACGTCTGCTGCGAAGAGCTCTGCAACGGCAGCCTCGCCCCCTCCAATCCGTACTCCGCACAGTCTGCCATCCTGGCAACCTCGAGCTACCCCGCTCGTCGGTGTCGACGGCGCCGATCATCGATCCAAGCTGGGAGTCTAGTGCCGGAAGCTCGGCGTCATCGAGGTCCCACCGGCCCCAGGAACGCTGAAACGGCTCATTTGATGCGCGGAGAGGTCGGGCACGGAGAGCTTGGAAGACCGAGCGCCAATGGGACGACGCCCCCAAGCGAGGAGCCGACGAGGCCAGGCAGCCACCATAGCAGACGCAGCAGTCTTACGCGTACAGAGAAGCAAGACTCTCCAGCATTGCACCTCCTCCTCGCACTTCCGTTCATTCGACTGGCCCCGTATTCGTCGTATTGCCCGGGGTCTCCTCTTCTTTCTGTGTCCGGCTCTAGCTGCGGACAGCGCGACCTTCAGGGGCTTCAGCGTATTCGCCGTACCATTCCGTGCTGAAGGTGCGGGGTGACGTCAGCCGGGATCCGCCATTGCACCTCATCTCATCACACCACTACCTACACGGTTTAGAAAAAGAAGGTATTACTTGCCCGCTGCTCCCGACCATCGACGGAGTATCTGCCCGTATCTGCCCGTGCAGTTGTTAATTGCTAAGTCCTCATAGTCTCCATTAAAGATGAAGCTGCTACCGTTCGTCGCCCTCGCCGGCGCCTTCGTGGTGCCCGACCCGCATACCCTCGACGAGCTCGTCCTCGAGGACGGCCACAACGTCGGTCTGCCCGCCAAGGACGCCGTCCTGGCCGCTTTCGAACACGCCGTCGAATCCCTGTCGTCCGGGTTCGAGAACGGCGTAGGCGACGTGGAGGATTCGCTGCGGGACGAGGTGAGGCGGCACGAGGCCGTCGCCGACAGGGACGAGGAGTTCGATTACCTTCTGGAGGACGGGCCCGAGGACGACGATGGCCACCCCGGCCATCCCGGCCATCCTGGCCATCCCGACCACCCCGACCACCCCGATCACCCCGATCGCCCCGGCCGCCCCAGCCGCCCCGACCCTCCTCGCCGGCCCCCTCACCACCAGCCGCCGCACCACGGCCACGGCGGCCACGGCGGCCACGGCGGTCGCGGTCACGGCCACGACGCCTCCAACCTGACCATCTACCAGCTCATCTCCAAGAGCAACCACACGACCAAGTTCGCCAAGCTCGTCGACCAGTACGACGACATCGTGCAGCTGCTGAACAGCACCGATGCCAACTACACTCTGTTCGTGCCCGTCGACGCCGCCTTCAAGCACGCCCCCGAGCACGAGGAGCCCAGCCGGGAGTTCGTCGAGAGCGCCCTGAAGTACCACATCGGCCTGGGTCGCTACCCCGCCGGCCGCCTGCTGGCCACCCACACCCTCCCCACCGCCCTGGACGAGAGCTGGCTCGCCGGCAAGCCCCAACGGCTCCGTACGAGCTTCGGCCTGGGCGGCCTGCGTGTCAACTTCTTCAGCCGGGTCGTGGCGCCCAATTTTGTGAGTCCTTCGAAGGAATAGTATGGGTACCTAGACTGACAATAACCCCACGCAGGGCGCCAAAAACGGCGTCATCCACGCCGTCAACCACCCCTTGCTGCCGCCACCCCTCACGGGCCGCCTGCTATCTCTCTTTCCCACGCAGTTTTCCACCCTCCTGCTAGCGTACGAGCGCACCGACTTCGTCTCCTTCGTCCACGGCCTCAAGATCAACGGCAGCACCCTGTTTGCGCCCACCAACGCCGCTTTTGCCCGCCTCGGTCCCGCCGCCAACGCCTTCCTGTTCAACACCCCGCCCGGCCGCAAGTATCTCCGCGCCCTGCTCAAGTACCAGCTCGTCGCCAACGCGACCCTGTACAGCGACGCCTTCTACGACGAGCGCAGTGACAGCACCATCAGTGACGGAGATGACGCCGCCAAGAGCGGCATCGACCGGCACCACGTCGACCTGCCCACGCTGCTGGATGACGCACCCATCGCTGTCGATGTGGTCAAGTTTGGCGTCTTCGTCCGCATCCGCATCAACGGCCGCGTGCCCGTCGTCATCCCCGACGGCGTCTCCAAGAACGGCGTCATCCAGGTGGTCGGCAGAGTCCCCATCCCGCCGCACAAACACCACGGGGGGGGGAGCGAGCATGACGACGACGACGCGGAGATGGACGTCGAGGCTCTGAAGGCGAGGCTGGCGGACTATGTCGAGGAGGACGTCGAAGGCGTCGAGGAGGACGACATCTCGGAGCTGTGAAGATATGCATGAATGTGGAATGATACGGGCTACGCTGTTCTCCACACGATATAAAAGTTCGGTATTTCTCGTTGCTAGGTGGCACATACATATCTAAGGTACAAGCAGGCAGCTATGTATCGCCACCGGCGTGTAATGCTACTCCACTCCTGCGTTACTTCTTACTTTTATGTTTATGTATTCAGCATGACAGAAAGCATTGGCAACAGGAAGCAACAAAAAGAAACTTTAGTGGCGGTTCATGGGGCAGGATGGCTCAGCTGCGGTCAAAAATGAATGGAACAACTATTACGTACATCTCATCTCCATCACACCCTCACCACACCCACCACCACAACACCCACCCAACCACGGGATTGTTATTCCTGCTCAGCCTTAACACCCCGGAGAATTCCGCCGCAGTAGACGAGACGGACGAGAGACTCTTCCAGGAATCCTCGGGACGCGATTCGCACTGCATCGCGCTCGGGAGATTCCCCGGTACGTCCTTCGGCCGCTTAAATTAGGCTGAACGACCACCCCCTCGCTTACCCCTGCCGGCTCTACCTACCGAGCGAGGCGAGGGAAAAGAGAAGAAGAGGGTGACGCTGGTAATATCCCGTAGACCCGGCTTGGTCTCGGGGGCGCTCGCGTTGGGTAGTATACGGGACGCCCAGGCCGGATTGGCGTCCCCTCTCAAAATAGGGGGAAAGGGGTGGGAACGCCCAGACTGCAATTTGCAGGGAGCCTGCTCGGATGGTCGCGAGTGGTGAATGGCGTATGCGCTATGAGGCGAGGTGCATTGCCGACGGACGTAGTACTCTACCCGCCTCGTAGGCACCTACTCAACTAATAAGTGGCAGTGGCATCATCAGTAGTCCGTATACTGGGGCGCGTTGGACCTGATGCGGTCATCATCACAGCACCTGCTTACCGTCTTGTCAGGTCCCCCTACCCGTCGGGGAGTCTCGAGTCCAAGGAGCGGCTGATGGCAGGCTGGTACATACATAAATATACAAAGGTAATATGCCAGTGGGACGGTGACGCCAATTTATTCACCCGCCAGAGCCAGCAGCGGCAGGAGCAGCAGCAATACGTGGTTCTGGGTATTTAATACAGGTTGGTCAGCCGGTTTCTAGATAATTGGGACCGGGGGAACCAGAACCTTGGATCTGAACTACCTACATCTACAACTTTCTCCTACTATTATGATCCAGCACATCCCAGCCTCTCTCCTGCCTACTACCCCTGCCCGCCTCAGCCCCGGCCAGTCAGCAGGTTAGGTTTGGCTATTGGGCCAGCTGCTTCTCCTCGGTATTATCATCACAATGTCTCGTTTGCTGCTTATACCTCACCGTCCGCCACAGGCACTACTCTTCAAGATCCTCATTCTCTGCGCGTTGATATGGCCAGCGCCACCTGCCGTGGCCCAGACCCAGCCATCGTCACCGACGTCGCCCTTGGGCGTCAGCAACGACGGCACCTGCGGGAGCGGCGTGACCTGCCTCGGCTCCGCGTGGGGCCAATGCTGCTCGGCGCACGGATATTGCGGCAGCACCGACGATTACTGCGGCGCCGGCTGCGTCCCCGGATACGGCCGGTGCGGCAGCAACGGCAGCGGCAGTGGCGGTAGTAGCAGCAGTAGTAGAAGCGATAGTGGCGGCGGGAGCAGCATCGCTGTCATAAGCGATAGCCGGACAGCAGCAGCAGCCTGTCCAGCATTGCCCTCCACCGTTACGGTTACAGCCACTATCTCTCTATCCTCCTCTCTCTCCCCTGTTACCTCTTCACCTTCTCCATCTACAACATCTACTCCGGCCGCTTTCTCTCCTCCGCCTTACTATCCTCCCCTACCCCCTATCTGGGTCACTACCTCGATATCCGGCACGATCTGCCGGTTGACGGTTACAGGCACGCTCTGGAAGACATTGACAGCGACGGTAGGGATCGACGGAGAAGGCTACGCGCCCACAGTAGAGGCTTTAGCGGCAACGGTGACCGCGACGGCGACGGTGACAAGTTCGGTCTTGGCGACAACCACGGCAACCGCGACGGCAACTGCGACGGTAATAGCTACTGTAACAGAGACGCAAACGCAGTTACAGCCTCAGACGCAAACCCAGACTGAGACACAGATACAAACTCAGACGCAAACCGAGACACAAACAGAGACGCAGACACAAACACAAATCATCACATCCATCCAGAGCAGCATCTCAACACAGACGCAGCTCCTCACTACAACCGTCTCCCTGACCAAGACGCAGACGAGGACAAAAACGCAAACGGAGACACAAACACAGACGAAAACGGAGGTACTCACGCAGACACAAGTCATTATCCAGCACGAAGTCACCACCTCGACCTCGACGGTGTGCAACCTCCCCGCCTCGACCATCAAGGTCGTAGCCCCCGCGCCGTCGCCGCTACTACCGGGGGCTGCAAGTAAATGTAAGCACCCAATCTGCCGTTAGGGTAGTGTTACTATTATGTAATATCACCCACCTATGGGGAGGCCTCCTTATTAATTTCCTATTTTTTATTTTTTTTCGAAACACCGCAGGCAAGAAGTGGTACAAGACTCAGGACGGCGATACGTGCGGCTCCGTGGCCGAGGAGTTCGGCATCAGCCGACGAGACTTGTTAGTCCGCCCCTCCCTGATTTCAGCTACCCGTAGTGGCCCCTTGTAACTGACGTGGCATCCCCTCGTGCAGAAAGGATTGGAACAGCTCCGTCGGCCACACGGACGGTACGGCCATCTGCGACCCGGGGGCCCTGGACGCCCTCAGCCGCGGCCAGTGCCGGATCGAATGCGGTGATCTGTGGGCTGGGTACTTTATTTGCGTTGGCGTGTAGCACAGGTTGGCACCTAATCATCTTGCATTCATTGGACCATGGCGTGGGAAGGCGTCCCACGTCCTGTGCGTATTTATGGTGGCATTTGTTGATAGAGTGCCGGTGTCGGCCCAATGCTAGACGCAAACCTGAAGTCCCTTGATGATAAAAGACGAGATAGGCTCAGACATTGCGGTACTTTCCTCACAACACTACCCACGTGGTCCGTCGGCAGTGGCTCCAGTCAGCCTGTTGTCCACCATGGCCGTAAGTCCCCACGACGCTGGAACGATTGGCCTATGCCACGCCAATGAGATCCACGGATGGTAGAGGGGTTACGGCTTCCTAAGTTAATTGGGAAGGGAACGAAAGACAATCGGCGGCAGGGAAAGCCGGACGGCCTCATTAGGCACGCCGAAAGCCCTGTCTCTCCATCCATCGAGATCTCTCATCCATGGGGCAGCTGTTAGTGGTTCTTATCCACCGCAGTTCAGTCCATGAATTTTAGATGAGTACAGGTACCTACCTGCCCTGCCAGATATATCACATATGTATCATCGGCCTCGCAACTTGTGAGGGTCTTTTTGTTTCCTCCTGCCTGGCCATCCAAGAACGTTCCCCCTCATATTTGTGACCACCATTCCACAGCTGCACATCGGCAATTTTCTAAGGTCTACCCTTGTGATTGCAACAGAAATCCAAATTACGGCTCTAGGAATATGGACCTACTCGTCGTCAGGGGTCACGGCTTACGCGATTCACGCCTCATCATAGAACTAGGTGGCGATGACATCGCGGATGAAGAGAGAAGGTTCCTCGCATCGCAGTTCGAGATTCCCGGCGAACAAGAATATCTCCAATTTATGCCCATTCCCCTTCCCCCCATTGTACCCCTAGACTACAGAGTCCGGCTCTGGTGCGATCTGCCCTGGCTTTGGAACTACGCCGAGTTCCGCAGAAAGGCCATGCAGATGGCGCGTAGGGAAGCGCCTCCGACGGAGGTGGAGAGGATACTAAAGGTCTCTCTCGAAGTCACGAGTTTACTGTGCAGCCTCCAGAAATTCTCCGCTGTCTTCAAAAAAGCCGGCGGAGGCATGACGATCCACGATATCCATGACGGCGGATTCACCTCGTACGATGTTGTAGGCGAGCTCTGCAGGTAACAATAATCTTCCAAAACTTTACTCCCTCAGTCGCAAGTAATGTACTAATCTTTGTTTACCAGTGCTCGGCAAAGGCCAGACTGGCCAAACGAAGTGCCGTATGGTTGGACCCCCGAGGCGCTACGGCAGTACAGGCCTCAGCGTGAATCGCCTGAAAAGGCTTTCCAGCGAGTCATGTGCGCCTCACGTTCCCCCCCATTACCATTATACCTCAGCCCTTACCGCAAGTAGCTTCGAATACTTATTATGACTGCTTGCCTAGATTATGCCAAGGCTTCGCAAGTATTCCGGGCACATTAGCCAGAGATGACTTCACCTGTCCTCTGCCATATATAGTGAGAGATTCCAGAGACGATGATCCGATCACCTCCGCGATTCAGCGACATGTCGACTGCAAACGACTGGCGGTACGGCTCGGTGGTGGCAATCCGTACAGCGAACCCTCCACCGGCTTCCACGTTACATTTTATGAGCTGTTGCAGGACTGTAAACATATATCGCTCAAAGACAAGGAGGGGTGGAAAGTAGGCTACGTCTATCGGGTGCCTAGTGGGGCTAGGGGTCCCCTATGCGCGTTGAGTGAGGGTGCCTTTACGGTGAGTGAGAATTATATTATAAAGATTCTTCCCAACAAACTGGCGGTGACTGCATATATGGCATACCGTATTATACGGCATGCTGTTAACAATCGCAGGGCTGACGTTGTGACTTCTTGTACTCCTACAGATGGCCACAATCTCCAAAAATATTGAGGGAACACCCGACGAGGATACCAGCACTTCGCGTTCCAGCACGACTATTGTGCTCACACCATCAGGCTGGGGCAACGGGCTCATCACGAACCAAGAAGCCCGGCAATATTCGGCGAAAGGAAGCATGCACATCGAATGCGCCCTCATATGCGACGCCGTCTGGGTAATCATAGGGAAGTGGAAGGAGCTGGCAGCCGTGATCGGCGAGCTGATGGTGGAGGACTTCATGGATCCGGTGGCTTACGTGAAGCTGCTATACGACGACGACGCCCTCAGTCGCTCACGACTGTATTTTTGGGTCATTGGCTGTGTAGACGCGTTCCTGACAAGCATTGATGACAACATTACCCAGTGCACCAACTACAAAGATGCCGGCCGGTTCTGCGATATCGAAGTCGGTGAATCGTTGATAGTGAGATTCGACTCTGCGCTGGGAGAGCTGGAGAGTCTCAAAGCAAGATTCCAAAGGCAACTTGACCAAGCGAAGATGCGGCGAGAAGGGGTGAGTCTGGACCCCCTCCCATCCCTTCCATAGTGGTGATATTTATTAACAACTATGTTTAGCTCTTCAACGCCAGCGCGTTGATAGAGAGCCGAGCATCCACGAGACTGGGCGAGAACGTGAAGCTCCTGACATACATCAGTATATTCTATCTCCCGCTGTCTTTCTGTGCTGTCAGTTGAACTCCTCCTCCTCCCCCCTTTCGTCCATGATTGTGCAATTACATAGTAGGAAGTTTAATCTTCGATATCGAATGGCTAACCACTGGCACCTCGAACTTACCCTAAAAGGCACTCTGGGCAGTTCCCAACATCGCAGACTCCAGCACAAGAACTCCGTTCGTCGTCACCGCCATCGTCGTCACGATCGTGACCCTCCTCGCGGTGGTGAACATGGAGACTGTCGCCAGTGCTTTCGGATGGTTCCAGGGAAAGTGGAGGGACAATGTGGTGGACAAAATGTGTGATGACGACTCTCAAGACTGGCAGAAATTTGGCCAATGGATGCGGGATCTACGGCTGAGTAGGAACAACGAGACGGGGCGCATCTCGGACTGGACCATCCTGGAGTACCAGACTTTGGTCTGCTGGCGATGGTTGAAGAAACGGATACAGTTCTGCTTGCGGTGGGTGTATGAGATCTGCTGGAGAAGCTGGAGGGCGATAAAGACGTGGGTGGGACAGACGCTGCGGTAGTGAAACCTTAATAGGGGTTTGATAAATCATTAGGTCCTAGAGGCAGAGGTAGGAAGTGATGGAAGAGGTACTATATCCACAGCTGTATCCACATGAGACATGAGACGTTCTCATTCCTCAAAATAGGTAGGTACCTAGGTACGTACCTACATAAGGCATACTCACTGTTACAACCTGTAAGTAGCACAAAAGGCCTCCAAATTGATAAGTCAGCCTATCACCAATTGGAAGATCTAAATAAAGCTCTCGGGAGTTATTTCAACCCCTATTCACCCCCAGAATGGAAGCTGGTAATAGCCGTTCCGCTCGTCGCTGTTTCGCAACTTGTCGGAATAATGTCGTAGTGGCCTCTTCACTATCCAGTGTTCGCGATGACAAGTCACTATGCACTCAATCCTGTGTAATAATGTAATAATTTTGCCCTACTTACCTAGGTACGTAAGTAATTGTGGTACCTCTCTGGGTAGGTACTTTTCCCCAGATAGAATCTCTCAGATCGATACGATCAATCTCCTCTCCGCCCCTCTCGATGTTCCAAATCCTTATTTTCGAACGTGCCACTTCATTTACTTCTTCTTTTTAGTCTACCTAGATGCTCCGTCGTAACCCACCCATCCGCCTCGAACGTCGAACGACCGCTACGGATATGGCTGGGCGAGACTTAGTTCGACTTCCCGCTCGGGACGAAGAACATGACGATCCGCTTCCCCTTGGGGCCTTCCTCGCCGTCCTTCCAATCGTCGAGGCCCTTGTCGACGCGGTAGAAGCCCCGCCTCTCGAGCTGGATGATGTCGTCCTTCTTCAGGTCCTTCATGGTCTCGGCGCACCACACGTCCTCCGTGGACTCCGTGTTCGGGTTCAGAAACTCCTCCAAATTGTCCTCCTCCTCCAGCTTGTCCTTGGTGAGCAGATAGTCAAAGTCCCACACCTCGCCCGGGATGAGCTCTTGGCCCTTGGTGGCTAGCCATGTGACCTTCTTCTCCGTCTTCTTGAAATCGCCCTCTAGGTTCAGCTCCAGCGCCAAGCTCTCGACGGGCTTCTCGCCGCCGCCAACGATGGTGCGGACGAAGGCATTGCCCCAGCCCATGAGGGTGATCTCCTCTCCAGCCTTCATGAGCTGCGCATCCGCCTGATCGAGAAGAAGCTCGGACGCGAAGACCACCTTCTTCGTGCCTACATCCTTGTTCTTCGGGTGCTTGGGCCGGTCCGCAGTGAATGGCTCGGTAGGAGCCTCGGACCCGGTGGCTGTGATCTTCACGGCATCCTTCTGGGAGATGACGGTATGCCGCTCCGCCACCGGGTCGATCACCTTCTTGTTCGCAGCCCAGAAGGCACCCCACTCCATCGTCGTCACGGAGCGGCTGGGCCCCTGCTTCAGAATGAAGTCGCGGAGGGCCTCAACCGTCATTCCGCGCCGCCGGACGCCGCGCACCGTCGGCATGCGGGGGTCGTCCCATCCCCAGACCTTGCCGGTGTCCACCAGCTTCGCGAGTTTACGCTTCGACAAGAAGGTCCGCACGAAGTTCATCCGGGCGAAGTCCCAAATGTGGACCTTCCGAAGTTTGAGCGTCTTAATGAACCATTGGTACTGAGGGTTGCGATCGGTGTACCTGGGCGAAGCTTCACATCAGTACGTGCTCGAAAATCATCCACCTGCGAAACCAGGGCCAACTTACTCTGTCGATCTCATCGCGTGAGTGATGCCTGTATAGCTGTCGATAACAGGGCACGCAAAATCGTACATCGGGTACATCTTCCAGGTGGTGCCTGTGCGGTGGTGGGGGACCTCGACGTTGCACCTGTAGATGACCGGGTCGCGCAGCGCCTTGTTGGCGTTGTCGACGGAGATGCGAGCTCGTATGCAGTTCTTCAGACCTTCTTCGGAGGCAACCTATATGCCTGTGTTAGTACGACCCCCCAGCCAAACACTGGACGTATTCTTTCGGCTCCCTTCGACGCAATACGAGGCTACTACTGACCTTCATCTCCTCGAAGATACGCAGGTTCTCCTCCACAGTGCGGTTCCTCCGCTTTGACTCAATGCCCTTCATGCGCTCATCCCGCATAGTCTCCAGATCTGTGTCGTCCGCATAGGCATCTCCCTGCTTGATCAAGACCTTGGCCGTGTCATACAGGTAGTCGAAGTAGTCGGAGGTGTAGGTGACCGGGCCGTCGGGCTTGATCCCCATCAACGCCAGGTCCTCCACGATTGCCCGTTCGAACTCGCTTTTCTCCTTTGAAGGGTTCGTGTCATCGAGACGTAGCCGCAACGTGCCCTTGTAGGCGACGTGGGCAAAGTAGTCCGACAGAAGGGCAGCCTTGGCGTGGCCGATATGAAGATATCCTCTAGCACCCTGTGTTAGAAAGATACAACGACAGGCATTCTTAGGAAACCGGCATTCTTGGGAGAGCTGCCACTTGAGAGCACGTTTACGGAGAGGGGCTACTTACGAGGGCTCAGGGAGGAACCGTGTCACGACGCCCTTGTCGGCATCCTGTAGCGCAAGGTTGTAGCTACCTCCCGCCTTGCTCGCCGCTGCAACTTTCGCGAGCTCAGCGGCCTTGGCAGCCTTGATGCCCTCCTGGATCTCCGGATGGCTCTGCTCAACGAACACGAACCACCGGGTCAGGTTGGTGTACTTCCCCTGCCGGAGGAGGCCGATCGCCGCCCGGTTGCTGGCGAGGGCGACCCAGATCTTCTCGTCGACATCGCTGAGGCTGTACCCTTGTAGGTACGTGCGCAGGGTCAGGTGCTTGTCCAGGGCCACCAGGTGAGGCTCAATGGTCTTAAAATCCTTGGTAAGGGTTGGGCCCGTCAGGGCCTGTATTTCATCCTGCTTCATTGTTGTTTTGGAGGTAGCCAAGAGTCCTGTTTGTGGCAATGTTTACAGTTGGAGTATGAGAGCTCTGAGTCTTAGGCCCCAAGCCTGTACCGCGGGGTCAAATTTTTGGAGGGGTAGCCGCCGGAAAAGAAAAGGCACGCGCTATAGCGATAAGATAAGTCGATTCAAAAAAGAGCATTAATTATTGCCTGAAATATGAGGCACTCTAACGTCAAAGGGAACCCCCATAATAAATTTCCAGCCTTGAGTCCGACCGTTTCATTGAGAGCTCTCTGCATCCTCGACGGCGAAGGCTTACAACTCCTACCGCCATGACTTCTGCAAACCAATGTCTTGCCTCAATGGCAAGAATGAGTCTATCGCCGGCTAGCCGACCACTGGCGGCTTCCATCCCCCATTTCCTCCTGCCTTCCGTTGCCCAGAGCCGGCAAGCATCCAGAGGTCCCAAGAAGGCGGAGAGGAAAAAGAACAAGCACAAGACCTTCAAGGTGCACAACAAGGCTGGGCTGGTACAATACTCGCTATGCGATGCGATCCGGTAAGCCTGACTCTGACCCTGTTATCTGGGTGGCTGGATGGGGTCATCAGCAGAGGACTAATCTCAGTACGACCCTTAGATACCTCCGCGCGATCGAAGTCGGCCGGCCACCCGCGAGTGTAACGTACGACCTGGCGGTGAAGCTGCAGACGAACAAGGGCGGTGCTGTGATCCGCGATCGCATCCGCCTGCCGCACCCGTGTCAGTCAGACATGCGCATCGCCGTAATCTGCAAAGAGGACAGCAAGGTGGCCGCCGAGGCGCGGCAGGATGGCGCCATTGCGGCTGGAGAGGAGTCAGTCTTCGAGGGCATCAAGTCCGGCACGCTCGATTTCAACCGACTCATATGCCACATCGACTCGGCACCTGCGCTGATGCAGGCGCGTCTCGGCCCCGTTCTCGGCCCTCGGGGCCTCATGCCCAACCTGAAGAACAAGACGATCACCAACGACGTACGCGCACTAATGCACGAGCTCGTCGGCACCGACAACTACCGGGAGAGGGCCGGCGTCGTCCGGCTGGCCGTAGGCCAGATGGGATTCACGCCCGAGATGGTGGGGGCTAACATTAAGGCGTTTGTGGCGAAGATCAAGACGGACATCCGGAAGGTCGAGGAGCAGACGCCCAAGGCAGTGGACGAGATTGTGTTTAGCTCGACGAATGGGCCGGGCTTCAGCCTGAGCGGAGCGTTTAATCCTACAGACGAGAAGGTCACGCCGGCCGACCTCTCGACGGTAGTATGATATAGGGGTAGAGTCCTGGAGATCAAACTTGTATAATACGTAACATGAATTTCGTGCATACCCTACCACCGCCGTGTTACCTTGCGCAATCCATAGTTCGGCCGAACTGGACTAGGCGGCATCAAGTGAATCGTTATCAACCCTTTGAAAAGCATCAGCGTAGGTAGGATGTGAATGCAGCTGGACACTCCTAGCGAGTTGACGCGGAATACTTAGAACGGGTTCGATTCAAGTACGCCAGGGGTATCACATATGCATCCGAAATGCCACCACTAAACTATATGCTTCTGGTCGTAGAGTCCTGCATACTGGTAGAGACCGCATTTCATTCTCATTTCTCTTGGAATATCCGTACAGCTTCGCCCTCGGCGCCGAGGATCCGGTAGACTGCGAGGAACTTGAGCATGCGCGACTGCCCTGACGCTCCCGCCCTCCGCGCTTCCTTGACTGCCGTACTGAGGTCCAGTAATATCGTGTTTCGACATCTGGTTATCCTCTCCTCCAATCTTCGGACGAAGGGGAGCTCTCGTCCGATGGAGTCAGCGAGATGTTCGATCAGGTCGAGTTCTCGAGCCAGAGCCAGCAGCTTGGCCGGACTACTGCCGACGAATGGCATCGGGTTCTCGCCATTGCGATCATTACCATCCCCTTCTTGATTCTCTTCTTCCTCGGCCTCGTCTTCGCTATCGCCTGCGCCAAAGATATCATCAACGGCGTCTCCCTTGGGTCCCCTCGGCAGTCCTACCGCTAACTTGCCCTCCACGAGGCCGATGCGCTCGTCAAGCTCGAGCATCCGGCGGCCCAGCTCGATGCCCTGCCTTACGTCGCCCAGCTCGGTAGACACGTCAGCGACCTCCACACGTCGATCACGCACGCGGCCCTGCACATCTTCGACGGCGCGGCGGAAGCCCAGCAGCGCGACGCGCACGTCCTCGACGCGGTCCTCGCCGCCCTTGAGTTCGTCCCCGAGCCCGAGAAAGCTGGTGTAGTTGGCATTGACTAGCTCCAGAAGCTCGGCGCTAATGGCGCTGCTGCGCTCGCGCAGCTCAGTCCGCAGGTCCTCGAGCGTCTGATGGCGGTGTGTAGTGGTGGCATCTGCGTCGGACGGGAACAGCGACGAGAGGTATGCGACGGCGTCGAAGTCGGGCGTGAGGAAATCCTTGCGCGAGAGCGCAGTTGGGAATGGCAGAGCGGGCTCGTCGGCGTCGCTGCCGTCATCACCATTTGAGGCGGAGGAAGCTGAGGAGGAGCTCGAGGGCAGGTGGAAGCCGGAGTAGGAGTAGGAGGACGCGGGGCGCGCGGAGGGCGATTGTAGCGGGGCAAGATTGCTGCCCAGTGAAGCCATAATGGCGGCAGCTATCTTGTTCAGAGGGAGGTACTTAGGCTTTTCGAAGGTGTGGGAGTATGCGGTTGGAAGAGAGGCGGTGTTGGCAACTTTAACTTGAGATTAATGGGATCGGGTTGAGAAGCTTCGTGTCTCAGTCCACAGTAGCAGCCTCCAATTAGAGGATGATGTCGTGTCGAGCTCCACGTGATGGCTAGTGCAGCTTGCTGCTAACGGCATCCAACAATGCGGGGGTTCCTGCATTGCCGAGTGCCACACTTGACAAGATGCGGTTTGCGCCTCGCCCAGGCGATGATATTGCATTGCTGACTGTATTGCTATCTAAGGAATACCGCTAGATACCTCAGTAGTAAATTTAATTGAAGGCAGGTACCTATAGGCACAATCAACATTGTGCGTGGTTTGCGGTCGCCCTAGCCTCCCCCCAGCAGACCCATCCGCGACAATGGCCAGCATTGCACATTTGCACCCGGCGTTTATCTTCGGTCTCCGAGATTGCATTCCCATCGACTCAAGTATAAATGGTCTGGCATGGCCTGGCATGGTAATTCTGTCAATAAGCCCCTATGCTTAGATATCCATCCTGTCTCAAAATCCCAAAAGGACATTGGACCTCAGGCTTCAGCTGAGACTTTGATGCCAGACCTTAGCCAATTGGCAGGGCACAGACACATAAATTACTCGATACAGAGAGAGAATCGTTTCCATCGTACAATGTAATAATACCTAGACAAGAGGTCAAAACATGGCAAAACGAATAAGACAAATACAGCTTCCTTTTCTTTTGCTATCGGAGAGATATCGGCTTCGTGAGGGGGGTCTGCCCGGCGACAGGTCCTCTCCTCGTGATTTGCCGTTCCGTCCGGCCGCGGTGTTAACAACGGAGATGCACCCGTTCGGACTCCGCGACAGGTTCGCCATTTGCTCCTCGGAATATTCGGCAGCTCCGTTGATCGTCCAGCACATGTCCTGTAATCGTGCAATCTACAGGTAACATCCGCCGTTGTCCGGTTCCGAGCTCGCTCTTGGTGTTCGGTCCTGCCGTTCTTTCCCGACGGCGCCTTCTGAGAGTGGCGCCCCTCTAACATCGTAGGCTGTATTGCGCCTCGCCTATCCGAAATCGGGATCCAATTCCCCTCTCCCGGGAACGCCCAGGCCTCTCCGCCCATACCCCCGCAGCTGAGGATAGACGGTGCGAGAATTAAAGAATTCCGCTGACGCTTGTCGTGGTCAATCGGACTCGGTCAATTCTAACAGGTTCCCCTGGGTCTGCGGCGAAGAACCAATCAAGATGCGCATCTCCCAGCACTCCTCCGAACTAAGACCCACAAAACTTGCTCTTCCGGGATGCACGAATGGTGCCATCCCAACAACCTTAGGCCGCACTAGGCCAAGTGAGGCTTGGCGTGGAAAAAATAATCTTATCAATCAATCAGTGGGTCTCGCGCCATCGCTCGAGTCCCTCGCCTGCTGCACCAATCGCCGGGCGCACACGAGCCACCCAGCGCCGGCGGCCGGCTGGCTGCCACTTGGGCGTCATCTCATGTTCGCTTTCGCAGTGTGCTATGAGCAACGTGCCATCTTTCTGCAGGAGAAACCAGCACCCGGCGGCGCTACTTAGGGTAGCTGCGAAAGACAAACTTCTTATCCCTACCTAGGTACGGACGAGGGGAGTTAGATACATCTATCTACTCTACTCTCCTCTCCTCTTCCATGATGCCTGCTGGATTTTGCGGGTGCCACAAACTCTACGGAATAACCCTCAACTGAAAGCAACAATTCTCTGCTCGTCTTCCTCGTTTTTTCTGCCCTCCATCACTGACATTTTCGCTGTGTCCCTTTCATACTCCCTCCCACCCACGTCGGAATCACTTGAACCTTGCTCCCCAGGCTTTACGGCCCTCGAGAAAACGGGACGGCGATACCTGGTTTTCCAACGCGGTGGCCCTCGCATGTATCGTGGAGGTGAAAGGGGTGGCTACAGTTGCGCCAGGAAAGTTGGTTGCAGACGCTGAAGTCCGCGGCCGCTGCCGTCGTCCTGCTCGCCTACCTGTCCGCGATTTGCCAGAAGACAGTCGACTTGCAGCTGACGTGCTGCTTTTGGTTCCTGGGAGGAGCGGCAGATAAACGCCGACCGGTCTAGGGCCGATACGCCGCCGCGTACAGACTGCATCTCCCAGCTTTGCGCACCCCGCTGCAGCGACACTCACAGGACCTGCAGCCGCCCCCGCCTGGCGAATCGCGACTCGCCAGTGGCACCCGAAAACCTCGAACGCCCGCGGCCGCGGCCCTTCCATCCCGGCTTTCGCTGCACGCTATGGCTGCCTCGCCAACATCTCAGACTTCTACCTCAAAGGCTCCAAAGGCTCATTCGAATTCGGCCATTTCCGTCTCTCCCATTACTATCTCATCACCGCCAACATCATCAATCCCCGCCTCTCGAGGCGCCCCGGCGCAGAATATTACACGGCCTCAATCCGCTTCCGTTGCAGCGATCACGCCATATCCCCCAATCAAGCCTCAGTTGGCAGTAGCACCACCAGCTTCGTCCGCCAAGGCACCCCTGGCAGCGCTCTTAACGCCCGTCAATATGATGTCGATGGCCGCGGTGGTCTCACCTATGCCGTCGTCGCCCGCGCCGGCTAGGCAGATGCCCGTCTCCGTAACCAGCAAGGAGTGGGTGATCCCACCGCGCCCGAAGCCAGGGCGCAAGCCAGCGCTGGACTCGCCACCAACGAAGCGCAAGGCCCAGAACCGGGCGGCCCAGAGGGCCTTCCGCGAACGGAGAGCCGCTCGTGTTGGGGAGCTCGAGGGCCAACTAGATGAAGAGAAGGCAAGGCATGATAAAGCGAAACAGGAGCTCCAGGACAAGATCCGGAGCCTGGAGTCAGAAAATCAGTTGCTGCGTGGCCGGTGCCAGACCCTCGAGGGCCTGTTGGAGAAGGAAAAACGCGAGCGAGGAGGCGCCAAAGAATCTTCTGAAGTCACGAGGAAGTGGGAAGGTGTTCTGCCTCCGGTCTCGGTACCTCTCCAGCGACAACCCGTCCACGTCACCCTTGGCCCTATGCGACCAACGCAACAACTCAATAGTCAGTCGAGAGGAAGCACTTCCAGCGTCAGTTCTGATGCTAGTCGGCGACGCTCAGCCCAGTCCTTTTCGATAGCGGAGATCCTCTCTCCGCTGGATGAGACACCGGGCACTTCGGTTTTCAGCTGCGGATCGTGCAAGCCAGACGAATCGTGCGCTTGTGCCGAAGAAGCCCTCGCCGCTACGGCGGGGATGGACTGTGGAGGGTGCAAGGTGGGAACGAGGTGTGCCTGTCTCGAAGCGACTATCAATGCTCTCGATAAGAGCCGAAGCACCGAGCTCAAGAGACCACACTCCCCAGCCTCTCCTTCGTCGCTTAGCCCGGACGAGAAAAGGTCTCGGCCCGGCCCCGGCTGGGGACGCGATCTGTCGAACGGATACTCGCAGAGGAAGCGGAACTCATCCATGTCGGTGACGACTTCAGTGCCTTACAGTTGCCCCAGCCCGTACCCCTCTCTGACGAGCCAGCTCATCCAGCAGCAGCTGGAAGACTCTGGGCCAACACCTCCCAAGGATCCATGTGGCTTCTGTGAAGAGGGCACTTATTGCGTCTGTGCCGAAGCTTCTCTCCCCGCGGTCGCTTCGACAGCCAGGCCAACATCGGACGAAGCAATACCTTCGCGCCAGATAGAGACGCCCCCGCCCTCCGAACCCGACTTGGGCCCAACGCCCATGGAAGTCACGGCCACAGGAGCCATCAAGCTTCCCAGCCTAAGGGCCCTAAGAGATCGGAATAGGGTGTCCAACGCCAGCACTAACGCCAACGCCAACGCCAACGCCGATATCAGTGCCGCCCAACCCAACGCTGCCACAACTACGAGATCATCGTGCGGCCCTAATGGCCCCGGGACTTGTGCGCAGTGTCTTGCGGATCCAAAGTCGGGTCTATTCTGCCGGTCTCTCGCTGCCAACTTCGAGCGCCAGGGTT
The DNA here is from genome assembly GCA_022813145.1 of Barbatosphaeria neglecta. Taxonomy (NCBI): domain Eukaryota; kingdom Fungi; phylum Ascomycota; class Sordariomycetes; order Barbatosphaeriales; family Barbatosphaeriaceae; genus Barbatosphaeria; species Barbatosphaeria neglecta. Next base: position 92,421 of record JAKLNC010000064.1, read on the forward strand.
CCGGCGGTGGGGGTGGCTGCTGTGGCGGAGGTGGGCCTGGGGGCTGCTGCAAATCCAGAGGAGGCGGTGGAAATCCTGCCAGCACGGCGGCTGCTACGGCTAAAGAGAGCATCGGCCTGAGCCTCTCATGTGCAGATGCCTACAAGACGTTGGCGGGCCACCGCCATTTTGACGAGGCCACGGATGACATTGGGACCTGGCTCCCTCTGCTTAGGGCAGCGCCGAGGCCGAATGCCAGAGACGCCGGTGCGGCCGGTCGGGCAACGCCAGCGCGGCATCCCATGGAGGTGGAGGCCGCCAGCATCATGAGCGTGCTGAAGGTGTTTGACGTGAGATTCGGCGAGGAGTGAGCGGCACGTCACCCCCTACGGACATGGGAGGCCGCACGTGTGGCCAACTATCCGAGTGGGTTGGTGCGTTGTATGAGGCGTTCAGGAAGTGGAGTCAAATTGGGAAAGGCTGAAGGGAGCCCTCGCGGGCGGGAAGGTATCATGCTCGGAACAGAGCGTGGGCGACAGCGAGTTGCCCCCGAGCGTCGCCGGGCGTTGTTGGCAAGGGGAGGGTGAATGGTCAGGGAGGGCACCCGTCCAACATGCATGCGGCCAACTATGCGGCCGCGCACCACTTCACACGCCATCCTCGTCCGCAAGTGTGCTAGTGGGGTGATGACAGCTTGCCTGCCTGGCATATGCAGGCAAGGATTGGGCATCATCACAGCACGACAAGGCAATTCGCACAAGGTGTAGGCAAACTTCACGGCATGGCGGTGGCGGTGGTTATCCGCCGGCTCTTCAGCTTTTTGCTGATTTCACGTACGGCTAGTGGAGTCATTGGGTATGCTTTGGGCCCGGTCAGGGCGGACACGTCCTTTTTTATCTCGGCGTTTTCCATATGGCCATTGGGGAAGGGTCCACAAGGACGAGGAAGGGGAACATGGAGGGGGCATGCTGCGTCTCCGTTCGGAGACCGAAGAGTTACTGAGTACTGCCACGACCGAACGCATGTACATACGTGGCTTCCTGTAATGCATGAGAGCGAATGTAGCATGTCGTTGATATCGTCTATGATGATGAGTGAAAGAGCTCGCCAAGGTGGCAGGGGGTGTTCGGGCTCGGGATGGCCAGGCTGGGCCTCGCTCCCTTCCTACGGGGCTGAGAGCTGGGCTTTGATCTGGACAGAAGTCATCGAGCTGCCTTGCTTTCACCGTCCTAAATTCTGCAGAGCAGAAAATGATGTAACGAGGCATCCAAGTAAGCACCTGCCTTCCTCTTGGGTACAGGTACTACGTACGTACTCGCCCTCGTGGCCTCTTCTCGCTCACCTGTCTGCGTAAGTTAGGTAGGACAGCAGCTAAAGTTGGTACAGGGCCGTCGCGGACGCCGCAAACGCACGTCTTCAGGTACCGATGTCTGCCAGCGCACGCGGCCCCAGCCGGCTAGCTACGACGGGGCAGGAAATTCCGAGTACGGGGCAACTCCGTATGTGCGTCCACACCGCCCCATGGGCCACGATACCACGCACGGAACACCTACATGCACGTTAGATACATGGTAGGTAGCTCCCCAGGCATGTAAGTGGGGAGATGGGTACCTGTCGCGCTGGTACCTTACATAGTACAGGTACTAGAGCTACGTCTCGATACCTTTGTCCCTCCCTACGTGGGTTCAGGAGGTAGGTACGAAGTCCCGACGTGCCAGATTTCATTTGAACGCCGCACTGCACTGCGCTGCGCAGGACAAGAGAGAGGAATGGATACGGGCTGTCGTGGCCAGCTGAAACGGCCCTTTTTCGTCATGCCAGCTAATACGTACAACCCGGTAATTTCCAGGGCGGCCTACCGACCAACGTACATACTTGCTCCCCAAACGACTGCCGCTTTTCAAAGGACGGACCTAACACTAATTAGAATACGAAGCAGCAGCTCAGGCGGTCAACTGGCCCAGGGAAGCACAGGCGGTATGTACGGAGGAGGTATGGGAGGGTATGGTAAGCTTATTATTAGCTGAGGCGGTTAGGTAGGCGGTCCTGGGCTGCGTTGTTTGGTTCGTCGTCGTCGTCCTGCTGCTCGTGCTGGAGCCTGGTTTTCGGGGGCACGGAGGGAAGCGGGGCGGGGCGGATACGCCCTCTGCGGGGCTCCGAGTGGGCGATTGGCTTCAACGCCTCAACGCCTCAACAGTCATTGCCTCCATGTCGCCTCATGTCGTCGGTTCGCCTGCCCGCCCCGCGGCCGACTTCGAGGTGTTCTTCTGAACCCGTGCTCCGCTGCCCCGCCGGTTTCATTACCGAAACACATCGAGGACGGCGAATGGTTCGCCACTGCTAGGTACGTCTGGGCCCCTAGGGCCGTCGGTGAACGAGACATTTAAGAGAAAGGAGACGTTGGTCGAGGTATTGCCGCCCACTCGTGAGAGCACGTCTTCGTGATGAAAAGTCCTTTTGGTGGGGGCTGGGGGGAGAAAAAGAAAAGGAGGCGCCACGCTCATGCCTGCAAAGAGCGGCATGTCTACTGAGAAAAGGAGCCCTGCTTGGCCAGCCTTTCTCCGACTGCCGTTAGGAATAATGGCGCGTTCGTCGCAGAAAGGCTCCTCTGGGAACGTCTCATGTACCCTAGGAGGCCACAGATAGCGTCTAGACGTCGAAAGTGAGGTAGCAACGGCCTCATGGGGACCCTTAGTCCGTGTTGCCTCGCCTTACGGAGGAGACAACTGGCTATACATAATACCCAGTTCTTTTGCTTCGGCAGCCGCCCTCTCTGGGACACCATCGAATAGGGGCGAAGCATGATGCTTCCCTCTCTATAGCTTGTGCTCTACGTGTGCTTCTGCGTATTCGCAATACCTTTCTACGGGCAAATAGAGTACCTATAGGTTTGTATGTACGTAAGCATGAAGGTTATAAGAAAAAAGGACCAAAAAAGGAAACGGCAAAAAGCTCACCCATTGGCCTATAGAGGATAATGGGCTATGAAGAACCTCGCGGGTTTTTACTTCGAGATGTCGCCTCACGACGTCGGCGAAAACTGCATCGACATATTATCGCAGTCGGGAATCGAACCCGCGTCCTCCGCTGTCCTCTTTTTTTCACCCAGTTTCCCTTTCCTCCGCGCGACATAGTTTGACAAGAGTGACCGACTTAGACCACCGCCTGCTACGTCAACAGCTTTTGCACTAATTCGGCCCTATAGGGGTTGGGCGCTCGATGAAAGATGGGATGGGGTTGGGGGGTGTAATTTTCAGACAAGCCAGCCTGAGCTGCAAGTGTGACGGGGTCGCCTTACAATAACCGCCTACTAGAGGCTTCTGCTGAGAATAAAAGACTACCCTACCTGTAGTATGTTGATGTAGAGCATCAGCGTAGCTTAAAGGATGAGGGCATGATACTTACTATACTCGAGTGGTTGCTACTGCCTACTAGGTATTGACGACTTTATTCCTGATACTATTACGGATGACTCTAGAAACTGCTGCAGCTGCGGCTTCCAAATACCTTTGGAGGAGTATATGGAGAGTAGACATGAAGAAAAGCATAGAAGTGGATATTCATTCTTCTGCTTACTTCACTTTGGGCATCACCCAGATGTAGCGATGACCGCAGCAGCAACATTATCTCTCACAGTACACTTTCTTCATCCATAAAATCATAGCACAGTATTACCATATGGGATGGTATCCTTAGTAGGGATTATTATCTGCTGCTTCTAAATCACTAAACGTAACTCGAGATCGAGTCTAGCAGTCAGAGGCCATGGATAAAGCGGCCACCCTGTCCATCAAAGCTCTGCTGGCACGGCTGTATTGTGTCAAGTATCTATAGGTTGCATAGGTCGAAATAAATCAGATACCTAGATTTTATAATAATAATGCATTCACATAGTGCTTACTAGTAAGCTGCGAGGCTGAAAGATTAGTGTATCTCCAAGACTAGCACCTGAGCATGGCCCCTGGCCAACACCTCGACAAACCCAGTGACCCTGGCAGCCTATGGAGTCCGGCTAATGTGTGTCCAACGTGTCCGTGCAAGGCTGAAGTAGCATGAAAGCACGAAAAAGTGCCGAGCGGTGAGCGGTACCACTTGTGAATACCTAGTAGAAAGCCGCCCCGCGAGCGGTACCCACGTACTCCGTACAATGGAGAAAGAACGTAAACCGGGAAAACCGGGCAGACGATGAAATCGGCTGCGGCAGTCAGAGCCTGATCTGCTGCATGAACCAACGAGATTCGATGCTGAGCTGAATGCGGAGCTAAACCTAACCGGACGGTAGTATTGACATCGATAAAACGAAATACCACTGTCCAGTTTGTACCGGTAGTAGATGGCAACCGGCTTCATGAGTTTACAGACATACCCATCCAATGCCGAGGCTGACCAGCTTGGTACTTCCAGGTTAGGGCTAGCGCAATGTTGACCTCAACATGTAGCACGCAAAGCAGCATACGAAAATAATCCCTACGGATCCGTTCTTGAATGTGCGCTTCCAACGCCTCCCAGCGCACTGGACAGGCCCAGCACCGACGGGCGGGTCTCGTTTTCGCAGCGTGCTGGCCAATGGCGTCCGTGGAGCGCGGAGGAGAAGGGGGTGGTGGGCGTGCGCGAGACGGGCTTCGGTATGGGAAAGGGGACTTGGCCTCAGCGTACAGGCCAGCCGTCGCACGTCGATCGCCGCCTGAGTGTACGGTACGCTGCGAGCATCACACAGAGCAGGGTTGGTCATGAATGAGGCGGGATCGCGGAGGGTGTGGCGGGGTTGCAAGGCCGCAGGCGAGAAGGGGGGCCGTCCCTGGTCCGGCGCCTCCTGTTTGGCTGGAGCGGCCGAGGGGCTGGGCGGCAGGCGATTGGGCCCGCTGCTGAGTTGGCACGTCGCCGACGGTGGAGCGTGGTGGCCGGCGATTGGCTGGCGGCTCACGTCTCGGGCGGGGACGATGGGGACAGAAGCAGAAGAAAAAGAAGCGGACGAGAGCGCGAGCCAGGAGAGGAGGACGGATGGGCGACCTGGAGCGAGTAAGAGGACGAGTAAGACTTGGCGAGGAGGGCGAGAGAAGCTCAGAGAGGGGACTGGAATAGAGCGAGGAAAGCGGGACTGGAAGGTCTGGAAGGGGACTGGAAGAGGCGGAGGAGGCAAATGACGATGCAATGCAAGGCCAGCGCAGAGGGACGGGGTGTGGGCGGAGGCCTGCAGAGAGCCCCAAACGGACCTATCTTCGCTGTCCTGTTGTCGTGCTATGGTCATATGCGAGCTTCGTTAGGTCTCCTTTAGGCTGCTGGGCTGCTGGGCTATTTCGAGGGTGGTGGCCCTTTCGGGCAGGGAAGCTAAGATTTGAAGCAGGCGACGCGAACTCTGGTGTGGCTCGGATATCAGCGGTGGGCGGATGGGATCTTCGTTTCTCTCCCCGAGGTAAGCGTGGGAAGGTGTTGAGGCATGGAACCGCCTGTCTCCCCCGTACCCGTACCTGGCGCCAGGGTAGGTGTTCCAGGGAGGTACTTTTACGCTACCGCTAATAGTGGCGCTGACGGCGGCGGGCCGTCTCTGGCGTGCGCGGTCTTAGGGGGCGGTGATGGTGTGGTGGTGGTTGGTGGCCGCCCGTAATGCAGCCGGGACACTGCGCTAAGAGCAGCCGGAGCAGCCAGTGCTTCCGTGGCTGCCCAGGTAGATACCTGAATCTCGCTTCTGTATGGGGGCGAAGCGGCTGCAGGCCATTTCAGGCCAACGCAGTGCAGCGGTCAGAGCATTAGCGGCAATGGCGAGTGACGATGGCGGAGGCTCCCAGGTAAAGAAGAAAAAGAAGCGGAGGAGCGAAGAGGGCGAGGAGGCACGGAGGGTGGGCCTGACTTCGCGGGCCTGACTGGAGCGAGGGCCGGTGGGGTCTGGCGTGGCAGTGGAGGGGAGGGGAGCCAAGTCAAGTCGCCTGTCCCGCCCGCAACCGCCTGTACCCAACCGGGGCTAGCGCGTCCTGCGCCGCCCAGTTACCCCACGCAAGCCAGTAACTTTACTTTCCCAGCAGCTCCTTACCACAGGGCGACGGAGTGCGACCACCACCTCCAGCCTCCGGCGCAACCACGCACCAGCTCGGAGACACACAGACAGTCCAGTCCAGCCCAGTCCCGTCCAGTCCGCCAGCCAGCCAGGTAGACAGTCAGTTCGACACGACGCATCTCATCCCGCTCCCCGTCCGCCGCCCGCCCGCTGTCCGCCCGCTGTCCGCCGGCTGCTGTACTCCGTACCGCGCTGCCCTCGGAGACTGGACGAGAGTGACGAGGTGCTCCCCTCTACCTAGTACCCGCTCTGTACCAGTACCGACCAGCTAGTTCGGGTACCTCCAAGTACGAAGTACGGGCACCGCGACATGCACCTGGCCCGTCTGGGTGCGTGCGAGGTTGTCTTGTGTGCCGCCTCGCTTCCTTGCTTCGTGTTGCTTTCTGGCGTGACTGACCAGCCAGACCCTCCCCTTTCTCGTTCCTGAATACTCCGCCTGCCTCCTGCCCCCTCGGATCTCTCTTAACTAGACCGCGACGTGTGCGCGCGAGTGTGTGACGGGTGTTCGATCCCATCTCCCCAGACCCGTTTTGGGCTTCATCTCTGCTCTCCCTGCCTGCCTCTCACCAACGCCGTCCACCTGCCGCCGAACCACCGCCGCCGCGTGCGAACTATCGCGACAGCCCGATCCGCGACGGGAAGGTTCGACCCCGTCCAAACGCACGCAGGACACGAGTACAGATCAGGAGCGCCCCGCCCGCGAGAGTCGAGCGATCGTTCCTCCCATCACGGCCGGCGTGTGCAGCGCTGGTAGTGGTGCTAGGGCGATCGCCAGCGTCGACTCTGTCCCTCCTTCTATGGGCCCGCTATGGTCTCCATGCAGCGTTCCCTCTCTTCGCCTGTCCGCGTTCATTCGTCCCCCCGTAGGTGCCCTGCCTGCCTAGCCTGGCTCGTCATGTCCTCTCCTGCCCCGTCCTGCCCCGTCCTGCCCCGTCCTGCCCCGTCCTGCCCTGCACGTCTCTTTGGGTCTCAACCCCGTCGCCAGAGTCCCGGATTGGGCAGAAGCCACTGACTGTTGTTCGCGCCCCGTCGCCCTCCCCCCCCCCGACTCGTAGCTGTCTCGCCGACCGTGACTCATGTCTCCTCGAGACCGCCCACCCCCACCCCCGAGAAACATGTCGAGCCTCCGCAGCCCCGACGTCTTACTTCTCGGAGTCCCTCTCGCGCCGCCGAGAACACCACCGCGTCTCTCGCGCCTCGCCGCAGCGAGGACCTTCCTCGACGATTGTCTGCCTCGCAGGCGTCCAGCATGATCGCCGCCCGGAAGCAGCAGCCTCCCATCATTGCGCAGGCGTCTGCGCCAGCGACGGCGTCGGCTGCCGCTACCAGCGCTGTTCCTGCCAATACTGCCGCTTCTCCCCCTCCTCTCTCGAAGAATGCATCCCATCTCGCAGACGACACCGCCGACAGCTCCTCGACCGCACCCATCGACCCCGACAGTCCCCCTCCCAAACTATCCTCCAAGATGGGCAAGCTGCCGCGCCCCTTACTTGAAGATGTTTCCTTGTATTCGAACCCGCAGTTTACCCCCGAGACCGAGGGCACGTCGCTGCAGGAGCTGGCCCACCTCGTTCGCCTGTCCAAGTACCAGGAGCGCAAGCGCGCGAATACGCGGGTGCGCCTGCAGAGGAGTCTCATATCGACAGCCCTCTCGGCGCGCCTGACTCGTTGTGGTGAGATCGCGCATCGGAACCTGGCCGATTGCTTCCGCGGGGACGACAGGAAGAACTTTGCGAACCTGTACAATGCCATCCATGACGTGCGCAAGAGCTGCGACGAGCTAAGGAAGTACGCCCTCTTCGAGCCCGAGATGGAGTCCCTGCACTCCCTGCACTCCCCCGTGGGCGGCCTAAGCTCGGCCGACAGCGTCGAGACCGTATCCCTCTCCGGCGCCCCCGCCCGCCCCGGGAGCGTGCCCATCACCCCCTTCCTGAACGAAATCTCTGCTGAAGCCAGGGACACCTTCATGACGTTTTTGACCACTCTCAGGAACAACTCGGAGTACCTAGCTACACGGCTCTGCTCCCTCAGCACCTCCGAGCTTGGCGCCCTCACCTCGTTCCACCAGGGGATGGAGCCGATCGAATCAGTCTTGCCCTTTCATAACCGCCAACCGAACAGGAGTACGTCGACTAAGAATGCCGCCCACGGCCCTGGCGCCGTCGAGCGGCTGCTGTCTTTCCAGAGACACGACCCTTTATCCGCGCTAATCCACACCTGCTTTGCGAACTCGTCCGGCCCGGGCAGCGCCGAGGACAAACGCCGCACCGACATATGGGCCACTGCCTGTGCCAAGCTGCTGTCGGAGAAGGGCGCCGCGGGCGAGCCGATCCTCATCGCCGTGCTCAACGCCTGGGCGTCGATGCGCGACTGGTCCGGGAGGTCCAATATGGAATGGTACCTGATGAAAATCCTAGAGGACGGCGCCTTCCTTCTGGATAGGGCCGAAGACCAGCACGGGACCAGGTTCAACCTTTCGGACTGGACCTCCAAGGACCAGATCGCCGCAGAGGAGTTCTATGACCGAGCTACTGATGATCTCTTTGACGTGATCGACGACGAAGATGCCACCGGCATCCCCGAGGGACTGATCGAGCTTGGTAACCAGATCCTTAAGAGACTGGAGCCCAAGTTTGTTGAGAACACCCGGAGCTGGCTCGTCTACAAATGGCTGTTTGGCGTCTGGCTCCACGGTGTCGTCATCCACCCCGAGGCATACGGTCTCATGACTGAGTACCACATCACCGAGTACGGACGCCAGAAGATCCTCAAGACCATCGCCCTCCGAGCGAGCAAGCTTGTCATCGACATGACCATGTCGATCGGGGGCTCCAAGAACATAAAGCCCGTCTCTACGCCTCCACGAATCAAAGGCCATATCGAGAACATCCTCAACCGCTTCAAGGGCTCTAGAGCGCGCCGCCCCACCGCCAGATTGCTCCCCGCGCGATCCATCACCTCGCTCAGGGAGACGGCCGAGGTTCGTCCGTACCTTGTTGTCAGCCCTGCCGACCTCGTAACGCTCGTGAATTCCCTCTTTCCCGAAAGGCGACCGCCTTCTGGATCGGGGGGGAGCATACGATCTGGATCCAATTCGGTATCGGGCTTCTCGGCGATCTCGCAACCCATGAACATCGCGCGGAGCAACCCGGAGACGGCTTCAGTGATGTCTTCGGTCTTGAGTACGAGCGCATCGTCCGTGAATAGCGATGCGACCACATCCCGCGATCCGCTTCTCGAAGATCAGCCGACGGGCATGCCGTCCAGATACTCTCCCCCGCTCCAGGACCAGGCGACTCTGAGGCGCCTCAACAACTACGAAGATGACGGCTACCGATTGCGCCTTGCCGTCCACGACTTGATGAATACACTGGGGATCGACGCTGTGCAAGGGTCATGCCACCCGTGCGCCGAGCGCTGGGCTGTGCTGTTCATCTCCTCAGATGGTAACAGTCTGTCCACGCAGATGACCTACGACCCCGACGAGGACCCCGAAGAAGAGAACAGCTCGTCGAACAGCGAATCGGACGAGGAACTCGAGGAAGATAAGCCAGAGCTCGACAAAGAATATCACCAATTACGCGACTCGATTCTTAAGCTCGTGCAGGACTACGAGATCCCTCAGGACCTCGACACCGACGGCGGTAAGGCCCACACGTTTAGCAACCGGGCGACCAACATGAAGAAGTATCGGAACAAAAACAAAGTCATCACACCAGAGCGGACGCTTAGCCGCAACCCCTACCGACGCTTTATGGAGACAAAGTCGATGCCTCAAGACGCAGACGCGAATGCTTCCCCTTCCCGGAAGGACAAGGGCAAGGATGCCGCCCCCGACAGCCCCGTCGACCCCCAGCCCACGCTCATCGTCATGCTCACTGCCGCTTCGTCGCAATCGCGAGCCCAGTCTGATTTTGTATCGGCTCACCTTTATTGGAGGACCCTTCAGCAACTCAACACCCTCACCTCCGAGTCTCTCCGCCGGAACGGGTTTGCGGCGCTCCTGAACATCTTCTCCCGGGGGCCACGCGACCTCATCCGACGCTCCGCTGCCGCCGTAGAGGATTACGACGCGTGGCTGATCTGGCTGAAGCAGTCGCAGGAGCGGGCTGAGGGGCTGATTGATACTATGATTAAACGGCTCCGTGCTCTGCGCGACAAGATGTGGTACGTCACTGATGTGCGCAACTCGGCACCATACGAGTACTGTCGTAACATCGCCGTGGCGCTCAAGACCATGGGCGTCCCGAGGAAGTGGGACTCGTACCAGAGGGCGCGCCAGAACATGCCTCGAGGCCCGGCCGCTTCGTATCTGTTCCGCACGGAGAGCCAGATCGTGGAGCTCCTAGCAGCAACGGAAGAGCAGGGCGGCCCCAACAAGCTGTCCGACGACCAGGCGGAGAAAACGCTGCGTTGGCTGCAACAGTACAACGTGGAGAACTTCTGTCAGGGCGAAGAGCGCATCCACCGCTTTAACTGCGAGGTGCACAACTGCCTCGGCAAGCTTATTGGCGACAGCATCGTGGATGCGCCGGTGCTATGGTCGAGCGATCTGTACCTGAGAGACCGGCGGGTCCTAGAGGCCGGCAAGCCACCGACGTCGACGCGAGACCGGGAGAGCAATAGCCACTACTGGGACGACTCCGCCAGTGTTGTCAGCGATCCGGAGCGGCGCTTCACGTCTAACAGCCGACCTGGCTCTGTAATCCGGGAGCTAAGGGCCATTACGACGCACAACGTTAGTCAGCAGTCATTCGACTCGGGGCGGTACAGCTTCTCGAGGGCGCCTACGGTCCTGTCCGATGGCATGGACGACCAGAACTACTTCGTCGGCCCCTCGTCTCCCGTTCCCACTATTGACACCACCACGACGTACTGGTCGCCATTCCAGCCCACGCTGGCACCGAGCTCCGCCACCTCCCGTGCCCACTCCCCAACGACAAGCGTGACGAACCTGTCCACGGCTTTCTCGCAGCCGTCGAACCAGCTCGGCATCCAGGCGCAGTCGCACCATTCCACTGGGCGCCCCGGGACATCTGCGTCATCCAACGAGACGGTCCACCACCAACAGCGGGTGTCGGAGGACAAGGTTAGGTTCCTCAACGAGCTCCGGCAGACTCTAACCAGCCTGCTCCTCTCAGACTTGGGAAACCTCGTCTTTGCACGGGGCTCGGAAACGGACGCGTGGTTTGAAGGCCTGGGCCAGGAGTGCATCGAGCGGCGCGAGGCTATCGAGAAGCGGGCCCGCCACGCGGTGTTGCGGGAGAGGCGAAAGCCTCACCGCAACTCGCTGAAGCAGCGTGTTATCGAGAAGAAGAGAAGCTTCGGCGACCTGCGTAACGTTGGCGGCGATGCGTCCCCGTCTTCCGACAACCACAGCCAGACAACCGAGACGCCAAGCAGCCACGGCGGCAATGACAGCTCGGCGGCCAGCAGCGTTGATACGATGACCCCGCGAAGCCACCACTCGTCGCGCAAGGATGTTGCTACTCCCGAGTTCCCCTTCGCCAAGGCGTATCAGCGCCTCCTGCGCATGTTTTCCGTTCATCCCAACCCTCATGCCAAGCTCAACGCGCTGTACGAGCTTGAGCACCTCATCGTCGCCTCGCTCTCGTCTGGGGGCTTCAGAAAGCGACTGGCTCGTATGGCGCGAGCGGCTGAGATGAACCCGGCTTCGGGTGGCGCTAACGAAGAACACGGGGGTGTCGGTTCGGGACGCTCCCAGCCTCTGGAGGACACCATCGACAACGTCAAGGAGAGGCGGTCGCAGACGATGAGCCAGGCACCATCTTTGTTGGCGCCCATGACGTTCAGTCGCTCTGCTGCGAACGCCGACACCCGCTCGATCATGGTCGGTAGCCCTGCGAACACGGATGCCATTGCCAACATTCTCCAGTCTCTTTTCCGCGACCCGTCGATGCGGCCCAAGACGCTGTTTCGCGATCTGCAGTTCATCGCATCGTTTGTGACGCCTTCCGTTCTGGACAAGCCCGAGCGCGGCAAGTCTTTCTGGGACACGGGGCTCGCCGCGCTGTTGCTGAAAGCGGAAGTGTGCCGCACGATGGTCGAGGTTGCCGACGAGGTCGTCGGCGCACATACGAAGACGCGGAGACCTCCTTCGGCGGCCTCGGGAGACGGGGCCGATCTGAGCCAGGGCTTAACGGGTGGCGGCCTAAGTCTAGGCCTAGGAGCGCCTCCTCCAACGACAGCATACTCCTTTGCTGACGCTGCGCGGATGTGGACTATCACGGCAAAGGAGGGCAACCCTACCTCGCAGCGCGAGCTGGCCCTGTTCTATCTCTCCAACCCGGAACTGGTGGAGCGTACGACCCTGCCGCTCTCGAAGCCGCACGAGGTTTTCAAGCAGACCATCATGGAGAAATATGGCGGGCCGGCGGCGGGTAGCAGATACCACGGCTACCACGCCGGCAGTGGCGGGTCGAGCGGCCGGCCATCCACGTCGTCTCTGGGCGGCACCGGCCTCGGGATCTCGACAGGAGCCAACGCCGCTACCAAGGCCAACGATGTCAAGCCTGACCCCGCGTTGATGTGCATCGCCATCCACTGGATGGAGGCGGCGGAGCGAAGCGGTGATGAGGTCGCCCGCCAGTTCTTAGCCCAGACGGAGATGATGCAGTCCCTGTGATGATATTCATGTGTTTTTTTTTTCTCCCTTGTTTGATTTTATTCTTGGATCAACTTAAGCAAGCAAGGCTTCCTTCCTCTGCCTTTTCTTTTGGATACCACATACTACTATGATACCTATTCCTGATTTAAGCATTTTTATATAGGATTCATGAGCGGGCAGGACGGATGCGCATTGCTTGTTTTTCTTTTCTCTTGTTTTTCGTATTATTCTTATCCATCCTTTCATTGTATTCCCTCTATGCCCGGCTGCATGAAGAAAGGTTTCTTCGCTTCACCTCCCACTGGTACTACTTAATCCCAGCAGGTCTTTTCGCGAGTTGCTGCTGCGCACCTCCCCCCCCCTTTTACCCCCTATATACACCTATGTTCTGTTCGCCCAGCTTGTTGTTCCTTATTGTATTCGCACGATCGTTACCACTCCGTTCCGGCATTTGCACATCCCCTTATTAGCGTTCTCTACATTTGACCTGCATCAGTTGCTCATACCATACCATACCATACCATATTTAAAGCGGCGGGCTGGCTGTTTGATCTTTTCCCCTCTCCCTTTGCCCATCTCCTCGTCCTTGTCTTTATATTCCCGTCTCTGTCATGTCTGCGCTCGAGGTCCATATAATGTTCGAATGACGCCGTCCATGAGATATATGCCGATGGGTTGCATTCAACTGTGTCACGTCGCGGGATGGGATATCACTGGGATGGGAGGGCTTGCTTTTATAGAAGGAACATAAAATTATGTACGTACCCACGTACTACCAGCCTACCTTACCTACGGGTATATACCTTCCGGGCTGCTACACCTGGCTCGTACGTCTGTCTGCCCAGTTGTCTGTTTGTCTGCCTTATCACGTTCCTGCTTCGAAATCTACGGAGTAGGGGGTTACCGATGGCTCTGAATAGCCTATCCGGCCCATCTCTTAGGGACGCTGGTACCAACCGCATTAGGTACCAATGGAAACACGGTACGGCACCAAAACTGGCCGTCTTACTATATATGCTACTCACTGTATCTCATTAATAGGCCGTAGTGACTAGAATACGAGCTTGTGTCATGCATCCCTGCCATTCCCTCATTCCTGGACGGCCATGTCGAGCTAACGGAATCGGGCAGGTACGATTTGTTTAGTCAACATCCAGTCCAACGCGACGCTTGGCCTGCAGATAAAGCTGTTGAACATAAGATCAAATGGGCAGTTCGTCTATTTGGACTGCTGCGTATGTACGTACATACATGTACGCAAGTATGTGACTTTGCCTCGTAAATAATACGACGCGACTATTTGAAGTTCCCATCGAGAATCGTTACTTGATTAGGCCTGGGTTGCAGCTTCCTCGTATTGGATGTAACGGCATCTGCCGTGTCTACTGTATCTCCCGTTTTTAAACCCCGGATGGACTACCTACCGTCTTCTTAGCAACGTGCAGCTCACAGCCATTGGAGCATGTATTGGAGCATGAGCGACCGCTGACGTCCCCGATGTCCTTATGATGGCCGAAGAGGTCGTGACCTGGTTTTGGCTGCCTCTCGCTTCTGTGGCCATTGGCGCCGCCTTCTTACTATGTGTATTGTTGTTCAACCTTTGCCGACGACGGGAGGACGGGACCATCCCGACGTCTTGTTACAAAGTTCGGCTGTCATGGAAAGGGCAACTTAAGCTGGTGCGTGCTCCTGATGCTTGCGGGCATGAAAGCAGGCAGGATAGCGGACAGGAAAGTGGCGCTAACCTCAGCACTAGTGTCTCTCCGTCGCTGTCACTGTTGCGCACGTTGGAAGCCTTGTAGTCGCGGTTCGGGCGAGACACGCAGCCGATGGTGGTGGCCACGACGTCTCGTCGCCGTGGCCGGTTGCCGTCGTGTGCGCTTCCCTTGTTGCGTCTGTGGCTGTCTGCGGTTTGTTATTCGTGCGGCAGCGGCGACAGGCCGTCCGGCCATCCGACCTCGTCCTCGCCTACCTTTTGGCCTCGGTCGTGTGCGACTCCGTGTGGGTTGCCGCGCCCGTGAGCGCGCTGCCGAGCATCACCGCGTGGCCACCGCACCTGCGCTCATGGATTCTCGCTTCCCTCGTCTTGAAGGGCCTAGTGCTTCTCCTCGAGAGCCAAGGCCCAGACTTGACGGTGCTGCCGGCTCACGATGGCGGGGGGACTCTCGCCCCCGAAGAGACAGCGGGCCTGGTCCGTCGCGTGCTCTTCTGGTGGGTGAATGGCCTTCTTGCCAAGGGGTCCCGGACGATCCTCCACACGCGAGACATCCCTCCGCTTCCGACGGACATGGCGACCGAGCTGCGGCGGGAGGCGATCCTCGAAGCCTGGGATCAGCGAGGTAATTGTTATGTTCTTCCCACCGCCACGAAAGGCGCCAAATGCCTGGCGAGAAATATCCGGCGGCATCAAAGTACTGAGTGGTATTAATCTTTCGACGCAACTTCTAGCACGCCCGGAAACGAGCGCGGCGCTGGCACGGGCCCTCCTGCGCTCTCTCGCCTCGCCGTTTTTCTCCGTGGTGGCTCCCCGCTTCTTCCTCGTCCTGTTCCGCTACGGGCAGCCCCTCCTGATCCGGCAGGCTATCATCTTCGTGTCTGATTCGGAGGCGAGAGCGCAAGGTGGCTTCTGGGTTATGGCGATGGCCGCCCTTGTCTATATCGGCCTCGCGGTAAGAAGTTGCTCCTTTCTTTTTTCGTTTTCTTCTTCATTTTCCGTCTCCGGCTTGCTCGGCGAGCTCATAGGCCTAACCTTGCCCGCGCAGTTCTCCTCGGCGGTCTACAAGCAGCGCATCGGCAGACTCCGCGTGATGATCCGCGGCTCGCTGATCAGTCTTATTTATTCGCGGTTGCTCGACGTCCGGGCCGACGGCTACGGCGACACCGGTGCGGTGGTCACCCTGATGAGCACCGACTGCGACAACCTCAGTGGCGCGGGCGAGATGGTCCACGAGCTCTGGGGGTACGCTCTGGAAGTCGCTGTGGGCATGTTCATGCTGTCCAGGCGTGTTCGCTGGCTGCCCCTGCTGCCGTTGGTCTTGATATTCTGTAATATATATCCCACACTCGATGCTGACTGCCTGTGGATATATCGCTAACGCATTATCGGCTGGCGTGATTCCCTCCGCGCGGTAGTTGCTTCTCGCGTCAGCCGCTATGTGGCCCTGAACCTCCGGTCGCGACAAAGAGGCTGGACCGAGGCCACGCAGGCACGCATGGCCGTCATCTCGGGCATGCTGGCGTCCCTCAAGTCGATCAAGGGACTTGGCCTTGCCGACGCCGTTGCGGAACTGATCACCGGCCGGCGAGCGTACGAGATCGCCCAGGCGAAGAAGATCCGCCGGATGTCGGTAGCATATGTGGGCAGTGGTGCGTCTTCCTCCCTTCTAGCCTTCTCCTTAGGATCTTCATTATCTATAAAAGTCTCCCCTTATGCTAAGTACGTCGAGCGGAAAGCAAATGCGCTGGGCATCTTCACTCCGGCCATCACCATGATCATCTACTCTGTCCTGGCCGGAACCGGCCGGTCGTCGGCTCCGGCGTTCGACCCCGAGACAGCTTTCACAACCATTGCGGTGCTCTCCATGGTCACCCACCCCGCCAATATGATCATGACCTTTGTGCCGCGGTTGGTGGCTTGCATGGCCAGTCACGAGAGGATCCAGGCCTATCTGGTCGATGGCGAGAGACAAGACCGGCGGAACACGAAAGCGCTCTCCACTCGGGGACCTGGTGCCGGTGTCGATCTCGCCACTGATGACAGTTACACCGCAGTAAGACTCGACCACGTCACTGTCGATGCCCTGAGGGGCTCCGGCGGGCCGGTCCTACGTGATGTGAGCCTGTCCATCAAAAAGGGCCACCTCACCGTGTGCGGGGGCCCCGTGGGGAGCGGCAAGTCGGCTCTCGCCAAGGTGGCCCTCGGAGAGACGCCGATCTCTAGCGGCTTCGTGGACGTGGCAGCGAGGCGGTTCGGCTTCTGCGCCCAGTCGGCCTGGCTGCCCCAGGGCAGACTGTGGGACGTCGTCACAGGCGCCTCCTTGCATGTGCCAGAGAATGCGGGCGCCGAGGCTATCGACGGCGTAGACCGTGTCCGGTACCGGCGAGTCATTGAGGCGTGCTGCCTCGATCACGACATCGCCTCGTTCCCGGACGGGGATGAGACCATGGTGGGCAGCAGGGGGGTTAATTTGTCCGGCGGACAGCGCCAGCGGATTGTACGCACGCCTCCTATCATTCTTCCTACAAGTTAAGAGGAGGGGACTAACGATATGCTTCGCCAGGCTCTCGCAAGGCTTCTTTACTCCAGCCCCGAAATCGCCATTTTGGATGACTCTTTCAGCGCTCTGGACAGGAAGACGCAGGGTCAGGTGGTACACAACATACTCGGACCGGACGGCCTTCTCCGGGGTCCAGATACGACCGTCCTCTGGCTGACCAGTTCTCGTAAGCCGCTGACTAGTCTCTTTCCCACCACCGTTGTATCGCTTGCTGACTCCGAGACCCGCATGGTATAGTCGAATACGCCCATCTGTCCGACTACGTCGTTCTGCTTGCGGACTCCTGCGTTGCCCAACAAGGACCACTTGATACTCTGAACCTGAACGACAGTTTCAGCACCAAGATAAAGCACGGTAATCACGCCTCGCAGGCGGAGGGTGAACCAGGAAAGTCCAGAGCACAAGGGCTCAGCTCGAAGTTACAGTCGCAAACGCGAGCGGCCGCGGATGCGGCCATGGATATTGGCCGGAAGTCGGGGGATTTCTCCCTCTACGGTAAGACTCCAGCTAGGCGGCCCCTTGACTGTATGCCTAGGGCCTAATACGAATGGCCTAACGCTTACCGGACACTGATATACTGCATAGGTTTTTACGTGTCCTACGCCGGCGTGACCAACTGCCTCTTAATGCTCCTGTTCGCAGCGTCTCACTCGTTCTTCATCAACTTTCCCAACTACTGGCTCAAGTGGTGGACGGATGACCGCCGCCAGAGCCAGAACGAGCACCAGCCGTTTTACGTCGGCGGCTACGTCTTTCTCGTTTTCATGGCCTGGGCCTCAACCACGGCCTGTGCGTGGTGCGTATCTGCCATTGCTGCCGTCCCCTAATTCGGGTTTCTTCGACGCTTCAACAACGGACGATGCTGACTTGGCTACGTCGACGACACGCAGGGCAACGCAGATTCTTATGGCCTCTACATCAGGCACTGCCCTTCATCGGCTCCTCTTGACTGCGGTTATGGGGTGAGTCGGCCGGGGGCCTCGTATAAACTTATGTCTGGCATCTCTGACCTTGGAAAATAGCGCACCACTGTCGTATCTCGCCACCATCGACTCGGGCATCATTCTCAATCGGTGCGTACAGTGTTATTCGAAATTCTATCGCATATTGAGTCACAGGCTCCTGACACATCGCAGATTCAGCCAAGACATCCAGCTGGTCGACACCGATCTCCCCAGCGCAGCTGCTTCTCTAAGCAATCGTACGCTTGCATTCTCGGAGATATACCTCTTTCTTGCCTCTGTCCCCTTTCTTGCTTTAGCATCTGTTCGAACTAACCAGCTCCAAAGAGGTGTTCAAACTGGTCGTACAGATGAGTCTCCTCGTCACCGTGCAGCGACCCATGCTCCTCGTCCTTCCCCCCTGTCTGGCGGTGGTATACGTCGTGCAGAAGTTCTACCTGCAGACGTCTCGCCAGCTGCGCTTGCTCGACCTTGAGTCCAAGTCTTCTGTTTTTTCCTCTTTCCTCGAGACGGTAAGTTGCAATAGTGCGCGCAGCACAGGCATGTTAGCATGAGCATATATTGACCACGAATTTATAAACGAAGGCCGAAGGGATTATAACCATCCGCGCCTTCGGATGGGAAAGACAGTCGGAAGCCAAGAACACGCGCGCCCTCGATGGATCGCAGCGCGCTGTGTACACGCTGCTCTGCCTGCAGCGCTGGTTGAACCTCGTGCTCGACCTGACCGTGGCCGGAGTGGCGCTGGCGACCATCGCGATGGCTGTCGGCGCGGCCACGACGGCAGGCGCCTCGGCTGGCGCCGGGGCGGCAGTGGGCGTTGCGCTCAATGTCATGCTCGTTGCCAACACGACGCTCCTGTCGCTCGTCCAGTCCTGGACGAACCTCGAGATCTCTCTCGGCGCTATCGCCCGCCTCAAGAGTGTCAAGGAGACGACACCCGCGGAGGACCGGCCGGGCGAGGTGCTCGACCCCACGGAGGGGGATGGGGGCCACGACTGCTACTCCTGGCCGCGAGAGGGCGCAGTGGAGCTTCAGGGGTTGAGTGCCGGCTATGCCACCAGGTCAGTCATTGATGATACTTATCGTGTTCACTACTAAATCTGGTACTAACTCTCACGGACACTCATAGCGATCCTTCTGGAACCAGTAAGGTTCTCGACCGGATCTCGCTCAGCATCAGACCCGGCCAGAAGATGGTCATCTGCGGGCGCACAGGGAGGTAAGCCAGCACCCCCCTCCTGACGCCATCTTACTCTTCTAGGCAGTACCCGTCGCTGAAAGGCCTCTATTCGTAGCGGCAAGAGCACCCTCCTCCTCGCGTTGCTGCACCAGGTAGAATACACCACGGGAACACTCACAGTCGACGGCGTCGACGCCTCGCGCGTACGACGCTCCGTCCTGCGCGAGCGCGCCTTCATCACCATCCCGCAGGATGCCTTCCTGGTGCCAGATCAGTCGGTGCGGTACAATGTCGATCCGGGCGAGATGCTGCGACGGCAGGGCCACGATAGTGGTAATGATGACGAGACGATAGTGAGGGCGCTGCAGACCGTGCGGCTCTGGGACCACTTCCTCGCGCACTCGTACGGATCTCCTTCCCGCTCCTCGTACACGTTTCGCGAGGCATCCGAAATTCTCGATCGACCTCTCTCCGCGCTCCCGCCCCTGTCCGCCGGCCAGACGCAGCTCCTGTCCCTCGCCCGTGCCCTAGTTAAACGGGAAGCCCTACTATTGCAACGGCCGATGTCGAAGCCGATTCTGCTGCTGGACGAGGCGACCTCGGCGTTGGACCCAGCCACGGAGGCAGTCATGCAGCAGGTCATCGATGACGAGTTCGTCGTTCGGGGCCACACCGTCGTCATGGTTACGCACCGGCCCGGCGCTCTGGCCGGCCGCATGCGCCCGGGGAGGGACGTCTTCGTGTTTCTCAAAGACGGCCGCCTCGAGCGGGTGGCCGGGCCTGAGGAGGTCACGCTAGAGCCGGGGCCGGAGTCGGAGAACACTGCGGATCCTGAATAGGAGGCTTGGTACGGAAGCAGGCGCCGACATGCCTCACTGGTAGCCCCTATTTCCTCCTTCTACCATGATGTTCAAATTGTCTTTTAGATATTCAGAAGGTGGGTATCCAACTTTTGTAATACCTATGTACCTAGATAATGTACTTAGGCATATACGCTCAAGAGAGTTTGTATACACATAGAAGTCTAGCAGTAGCGACTGTAACGGGGAGACGTCCCTTTTAAATGACCTGCCCACGACCCCTTAAACCAACGTATGCTCCCCCATCCCGCCCACGCTACCGGTTCCTGTCCGCCACCTAACCGTTCTCTATCCTTGGCCTCCCGTCCCACCTCCACGATCCGCCCACATGACGCCGGAAGATTTTTAAAGAAAAAAGGGTAACAAAGATGCAGCGAGTCTTGCGTTGCTCGCTGGCTCGCCCGCTCGCTCCTGACACTGTGCGACGCTGCTATTGTAGAGAAACGTTTGCGAATCGTCAACGAGATGTCGAAATATGTTGCGCAAGAAGGGTGCGATGCCAATATGCGGAGAACAAAAGAGAAAAAAAAGGTCCGCCGAGGGGAAATGGTATGCGTCAACTGCGCTTTGAAAATGCCGCTAAAGTGAAAGTGAATGCTCGATCGCTTCGTTTCGCTCTGCCGATGCTGATCCAGGACACCCCCTCCCCCAAAATAACGGATAGTCACAGCAGCAGTTGTGTACTTGTGCAGTAATGCTACCTATATACAGACTGGATGCTGTGTCCCGCGCCTTGGCGTTGTCGGCCATGTTTAAAAGAGTGGGTTGGATGAAGCATGCCCCCCCTTCGTGTTGTATCGCTGCGTTTTCTTTTTTCTTTTTCTTCTTTTTTTTTTGGCCTAACAAAAGTATTTGCTTTTAAGTCTTCTCGTCGGCGGTTTCCATCTCCGGAAGACAGCTCCCCACTGCCATTGGAGGGGGTTCCTTGACGGGGTTTGGATTTGGACGCACCACAAAGGTGTAGCTATCCCTGCATGGCAGTATCCTCGTCCGTGGTGATAGCTGGCGACGCAGCCTTCTCCGTATAGGAGAAGGCTGCAGGAGCTGCAGGGCCTACCGAGCGCGAGCCCATCGCGCCCATCGCGCCCATCGCGCCCATCGAGCTCGGCGGCGGAGCCTCCTTCTCCATGCTAGTCGTGGCCGTCTCCACCTCCCCCTCCGCTTCCGTCGCCTCGCTCTTCCTCTTCCTGCCCAGCTTCTCGCACCACTCCTCGGCGCGTTGTACCGTCCCGTCCAGGACGTGGGTGACCTCGCCCAGCATCTTCAGGCCCTCCCTGGCTAGGTCCAGCGCCTGTCGGGCAAGCCTCTGAGTCTCCGTGTGGCCGACTTGCTGCCGTCGCGCTGCCGCTTCGCAGTATCGCTGCTGCAGGGTCATGAGGTTGTGGCGCACAAGCAGCCGTGCGTTCTCCGGGAGGCAGTTGTACGCATGGCGCATGACAATCTTCATCACGGTCTGCAGCGTGTTGGCCACCTCGTTCTTGAGCTCTGTGACGCGTGCGGCCATCTCGCTTTGGCCGAGGACCGGCCTCGTCGGGGCCAGCTGCGGACCAGCAGTCGAGGGCCCTGGTTGCTGCGGAGGTAATCCTCCCCGTTTTTCCGGGTCGCCGAACTTCTCATCTTCCGACGTTGGGAGGGACTGGCCTTCCGGGTGGTTCTTGCCGTAGTCCTCCAGCGCCTCATTCAATGTGCCAAACAGGTTATCGATGCGATGAGTCGCCCAGCGCAGGCAGTTGAGACAGTATTTCAAGTTACGCAGGCTCAGGTCGCTCATGGCCACGCCTAAGGCCGACGTGGTGATAAACAGGCGCGACTGCCACGCCATGGACCTTGGCGAGCCGGACTGCGCCCGCGCCTGCTCCTGTCCGGACGCGCGCTGCTGGTCGTCAGTGGCCGCCGTGTATGCCGGCGACCTCAGCTCGTCGTAGGGGGGCAGCGTGTCGATCGTGCTCATAGACGGACGCCTGTCTCTTTCTCTGGCCGAGTTGTAGAGTTCCAAGCTGAAATCCGCGGCCTCCCCGCCCAGGCCTTCCTCTGCCGCGTCGCTGTCGACCCTGCGCTTCTTGTGCGACGCGCCCTCGCCCGTCTCCAGATCGGAAGACGCGCGCCGCTGTCGCCGCGCAGGCTCGATGAACTGTCGCAGACGTCGTTCGGCACCTGTCACCCTTCCGACGTAGCCCACGGCACCGCCCAAAGGTGACACGAAGCCTTCGACATATTCCACCCCCGACTTCAGCAGCCAGGGCGAATAGTATTTGCCGCTCTTGTAGAGGGACGTCGTAGTCTCGGAAACCATGCCCAGGATCGGGTAGGAGGTGGTGATCAGCGAGAAGAGCGGCTCTTCCTGCTGCTGCGACGCCGCAGAGGGCGGCGAGTAGGTGGACGGGGGCGTGTGCTGCTGCTTGGGCGGCGACGATACAAAATCTGGCGCCGGACACGGCCGTTGTCAGCGACGAGACACAAAAGAGGGAGGAAAGAGGGGCGATACGGCGCCGGGCGACGCAAGCAGCGCGACGCAAGCAGCGCGACGCAAGCAGCGCGACGCAAGCAGCGCGACGCAAGCAGCGCGACATGCACATACCCGCTCGGAGATCTCCCAGCGCCTCGGCAGCTATGCGCACATCCGGGTCGTCCAGACTGATGCTGCTCGACATGCCGTCGTGGAGCCTCTCGGGAGACGCCGCGCTGACGGTGCCGGGGCTGCTCGTGTCGGTATCCATCCGCATTGGCGGCGACTCGGCCTGCGCATACCCGGGGGAATAGTAGGCGGTCAAGGGGTTCAGGCTGGGCCAGTGGTGCGCTCGCGCCTGCGCCGGGGGGTACTGGGACGGCTCCGAGGCCGCCGTCACGGTGGCGCCGGCGATGGACAGCGGCGAGGCGAAGCGAGGCTGCGCAAAGCGAGGCTGCGCGGGAGACCCCGTCATGGCCGAGATGGGCGGCAGGATGTTATGGCTCGAGCCATTGCGGGCGTGGTCCGGCTGGATCGGGGGAAGCTCCGTCGTGGGGACGTCGGGGAAGAAAAGGGAAGCCGGATCGTGACTCAGAGGGTACGGGGGCGGATGGCCTTGCGGCTCGATGGGCCGGGCATCGGCGAGCGGCTGGTTCAAGGCGTCCTGGATCGAAGGGAGGGTCACCCGCCCGTGGCCCTTCTGGCACTGCTCCATCGTGGTTGCGACGAGACGAGGCGGCGCCGGTGAGGGGAACGGGTGGCGGCCAACAAGTGAAATATCCGGGGAGATACTTCCAGTACTGTTGCTGTTTGCTGCTATCCGGGGCACCGCCGTGGTATCGCTAGGCCCTCATCATGCCCAGCTCGACACTGGGGGGCGGCGAAGAGGGGTAATCTGTCCGGAGAGATGCTATCGAGAGGGGACAATGGAGCGCAAGGTACGCAAAGGCGCGAAGGCGTGACGCTGCGGAGGGAGACGAGGTACGGAGTATTACAGGCTGGAGTGAGATGCCGGCCGCCGCTGGAGGGGATCCGCGTTTAGTACGGAGCAGATAAAAGCGGGCTTGGCGGGCAGGTTGCAGGTTGCGACGCCGAGCGGGAGGGAGGGTGGTGGGCTGCTCTTGGGGGCGCTCGGGGCTCTGGGATGGCGACTGAGATGGCGACTTTCGGGGGGGGGGGGCGCTTCCCAGGGATAGGGAACCACCACAGCAGTCAGCACAGACCTCGGCAGCTGACGCCGTCCACGTTCGATATTGCGGTACGAGGTGGTTAGTGTGCGCAGTCCGGCCCAGCTTGTCCTGCTCAAATTCTGCTTCGCGGCGAACAGGAAATTTTAGCGCCAGGGCGTTGAGGACTCTACGAGGGATGTGCTCCAGTAAGCGTAGATCAGGCGCCGGCTCCAGGGCCGAGGCATTCTTTTGTGGGGGGCGATCGGTGGCTCAAACGGTGCGAGCGGATGGCGCGATCGGCTTGTGACGGGGGAGCTCTCGCATCTCGTACGAAGGCGCGGAGGGCTGTCGAGGTGCGAGGGTTATCGCTGTCCGCAGAAATTGGAATTCGACGAGCTCATTAAACAAGTCGATCATATGGCGTAATATTTTACCTCCCGGCCGGCGGCGGCTGACCGACTTGGCCTTGGAGCAGGAGAAGCCGGCGATCGCTGTTTGCTGTCGGAGACGCAGCACGTGTCAGGCCTGGCTGTTCCTTCCTCCTCCTTCCTCCACCTGGAGAAGCCGTCATCACCATTCACATGCCATTTTTGCATCCCTCGCGGCGGGGGCGATGCTTATTGGCCGGCGCCGGCTGGGGCCCTTGCACACGTAGACCCCACCCAGGCCGCAGCTTGTCTGCATCTTCATGTTTCCACGGCACAGAGTCGGTAATCGGCTCATGTTGCCATCCATATACTCCATAGACCCGCTCACTGCCGCTATCGCCAGGACGCCGACGATGATAAGGATTCTATGGCTCGCAGCCTCTGCGCGCATCGCGATCGCAACATTGCGCAGCAGACAATCACGCACCGGCAGCCGCTCGGCAGCGCGGCTCGGACGGCTCACGTGAAGAGAGCCTGGTACACATGCTGGGCTCGAGCTAGGATCCATGATGACGAGGGGCTCCATCTGCCAACAGACAATGCCGACGGCGCTGTCAGACCGGCCTACCTTGGGTGGGCAGATATGATCGGTAAGACGGCCGACATCTCCCACGAAACAGCTCGAGCTTCTGATAAGCACATGTCTGCTCCCGCGTCGTCACCAGCGTAGCGTAGGCCGCATAGCCGATCGGGACGGACAGCGAGGGAAGCGTGGGGAGAGCCGCGACAGGAACCGACGCAGGATGCCTGCCGGTGCCGACGGTGGTGAGATATGGATGTATGTCCGGTTCTTCTGACACCGCCCAGACAATGAAGTCGCTGCCATTTGACAGTTCGTGCTCGGGCAGCTCTAATAGAACCGTGAGAAAAAAATTTCTTCCTTCTCCGCGCCGCCAAATCGCAAGCCTCTACCATGACAACATGCCCCGGAGGCCAGCAGAAAGCCGGTCGTGTTCGGGACGTGTTGTGAGCGATGGGCTGCACTGTCTAATGGGCGCGTGAAGGAAAGGAAGAAAAGAAAAGAAATCGCAAATTTTTCTCGCGGCGGGCCGAAGAAACGCAGAAGAATACGACGGGGGTTTCCACTTTGCGAGTCACGTGTACACGAATCAGACGCTCTCTTATGTTACGTAAGCACACTTCGAGTTTCCGTTGAATCAAGGTGGGGTTCGGCCATTTGAGCTGGCGCCATTTGGGCTGGCGCCTGAGGGTCCCCTAACAGTCCGTGCACGTTCAAGGGGGGTCATGGTGCGCGGTGAGAAACCGCCGTGACCAAAGCGTTCGACGGACTGGTTGACCTTGCTATCGTGAATTCTAGCAACTCCCCTGCAACCTCTTTCCGCTTCCAGACTATCAAGCCTGCTTTATCGGCCTTCTCTAAATCACACACCACGTCTTTTCTCCTTCTGGCCATTGCATGAGCTCCTGATTCGCCAACAAATCGATCGGCCGCCGTGCCAACCCCTATCAGCTTCCACAACTGTCCCTCCTCCGTCCTCGATCAGCTGCGACAACCGTCCCCCCCCCCTTCTCCATTCTCGAAGGCGTTGCCCTCCATCCTCCGCCCCGACAAGATGGCGTCCGCCGTTTTTTTCCTCGACCTGAAGGGCAAGGTTCGTTAGCCCCCTCTCAACAGAGCGGAAGAGATGCAGATCCGCCAAGACGAAAGTGCCCCTTTGCTGACGGAAACTCCCTCCGCACTTGCTAGACCCTCCTCGCCCGAAACTACAGGGGAGACATCCCCATGTCCGCCGTCGAGAAGTTCCCTATCCTCCTCAGCGAAGCCGAAGAAGAATCTTCCGCCGTGCCGCCGTGTTTCTCGCACGAAGGCATCAACGTACGCCCACTGCACCTATCTCCTCGATCGTGTGTCTGCTGAGGAAGGGCGGGCAAAGATCTGATCTGGCTAACGCGGGCTGGGGGGGGCGGGGGGCGCCTTCCGCCTACAGTATCTCTACATAAGACACAACAACCTCTTCCTGCTCGCGCTCACCAAGCGGAACACCAATGCCGCCGAGATCCTGCTGTTCCTCCACAAGATCGTGGAGGTCTTCACCGAGTACTTCAAGATCCTGGAGGAGGAGTCCATCCGGGACAACTTCGTCGTCATCTACGAGCTGCTGGACGAGATGATGGACTTTGGCTATCCGCAGACGACCGAGTCCAAGATCCTGCAGGAATACATCACGCAGGAGTCGCACAAGCTCGAGGTGCAGGCGCGGCCGCCCATCGCCGTCACCAACGCCGTGTCGTGGCGCTCCGAGGGCATCCGCTACCGCAAGAACGAGGTCTTCCTCGACGTCATCGAGTCGCTGAATCTGCTGGTCTCCGCGAACGGCAACGTGCTGCGCTCCGAGATCCTGGGCACCATCAAGATGAAGTGCTACCTGTCGGGCATGCCGGAGCTGCGCCTCGGCCTCAACGACAAGGTCATGTTCGAGACGACCGGGCGGACGACGCGCGGGAAGGCCATCGAGATGGAGGACGTCAAGTTCCACCAGTGCGTGCGCCTGTCGCGCTTCGAGAACGACCGCACCATCTCCTTCATCCCGCCCGACGGCGAGTTCGAGCTCATGTCCTACCGCCTCAACACCCAGGTCAAACCGCTCATCTGGGTCGAGTGCGTCGTCGAGTCCCACAGCGGCAGCCGCATAGAATATATGCTCAAGACCAAGGCGCAGTTCAAGCGCCGCAGCACCGCCAACAACGTCGAGATCATCGTGCCCGTGCCCGACGACGCCGACAGCCCGCGCTTCCGCACCAACATCGGCAGCGTGCACTACGCCCCCGAGCAGAGCGCCATCGTCTGGAAGATCAAGCAGTTTGGCGGCAACAAGGAGTTCCTCATGCGCGCCGAGCTCGGCCTGCCCAGCGTGCGTGGCGACGACGAGCACGGCGGCGGTATGACCGGCGGCTTCGGTGGGAGCATGGGCGGCGTCGGTGGCCTCGGGAAGGGCGCCAAGCGGCCCATCCAGGTCAAGTTTGAGATTCCCTACTTCACCACCAGCGGTATCCAGGTGCGGTACCTGAAGATTACCGAGCCCAAGGTATGCGGTTCCCTACGTGCGGTCTTCCTCTTTTCGAGGCTATCCTTACTAACCTGACCGGCGCGCTTAGCTGCAATATCCGTCACTGCCGTGGGTGAGGTACATTACGCAATCAGGAGACATAGCCGTCCGGCTTCCAGACGCGGTATGAGAGTCCTCGTTGGAGAGGCCAGCTATAGTACGGGGACAAAACAGATACAATACGGGCCTATCTAGGTAGTTCCTTCGTGTTTCTAGCAGTCACCCTCGTGCGATTGTTGGTAACCCTTGCTATCGATCCTGCCTCGCGAGGCCTCGGGCCTGGGCAGCAGGAATCGCGCCCGGGTGGCAGTGTGGGAGTGTACGAATGAGAATAGCGTAGTGACCAGTGACCATCTGTGTAGCTCTTCACTCTACCTACTCGGCGGCCCGCCACTGCGAAAATAAGTTACAAGGCGCTCCTTAAAACGGCCAGTTCTTCTAGTACTACTGCGGCGCCCTCGGTTAGGGCAAGCATAAGTAGGTACATGTGGTCAAGCCTCGACGAAACTAGTAAGTCGGTAATCCCGTGGTCATAGCTCGCGATCATCATAGCTGTCTCAGCCAGTAACGATGGACTCTCCCACATACTCTATCTGGCATGAGTAGGGCAGCGTGGGCAGCTATGGTGACAGCACCAGACTAGCGAATCAAGGCCAGATAAGCATTTGAGCAAGTAATACTAGCACTAAAACTAAAGCTAGACAATACTGAGATAGATAGTAAGTACCTGGTAGGTAAGGTAGAAAAAAAATAGTATCCGCTAGATAGGTCATCATTGCCCGTGACTTCGAGAAGAGGCTGCCCCAGTCGAAGCACGCAGACAGGCGGTTATGCAGTGATCATTTGGCTGTTTTTTTCTTTCTCGGGCAGTGAAATGAGGGATGAGTGGCAATAGAAGAGTAAAAGAAAAGTAATGTGGGGTGCAATACCCTCTTTTCGTTGGTTAGCGAGGCTCGCAGCCGCTTGCATGTGCCTGGCGGCTGATGGAGTAGAGAGAAGATAACGTGACATCGCCCACTTTCTGGCTCTCCCTCAAACGTATCACTGTGGCTGACGCTGACTTGGAAGGTTGTCAAGCAGTCCAGAGAATAAAAATAAAAGAAAAGAAGAGAAGAAGAAAAGGGCAATGCATCGGATGTAAAGCAATAAGATATGTTGTGGGAGGGGCAGCACGAAGGCAAGGACGGCAGAAAGAAAGAAAGAGACTGAAAAAGAAAAGCAAACTGCGCAGTGGTCACGTCGCTTTCTCCCACGAATCTGGGAGGGTAGCCGCCCCGAACCTCACCCTCTGACTATGATCCTCTCCCACTGGAATATCTCCATGTCCTGAGCCTTCGATCCCTCGGGGTTTTCCAGACTATCGAGATGTATGGCGATGACGAAGCCGCGCGGGTCGTTCTCGGGCAAGGGGTCTGCATCTTCTCGTCAGCTTTCTCTTCCCCTTCTCCCCCTCCTCTCTTAGTTCCTCTTTTTTGTATCAGTGGGGGTTATAAGAAGAGGGCAACGTACAGTAAGCCGGCGCCGAAGTAGCCGTCTGGACCGGATTACTAGCGCCAGTCGTCCCCTGGGGAGAAACTTCCGGGGCTCGCCAGCGGCAGCCGCGCCAGCGACCCTGGCTGAAGACCCTGTAGCCCAAGCCCGGGGGTTCGTGGAAGCACATGAGGCCGAGGATGATGGCGAGCTCGCCAGCCAGGCCACGCGAGGGCGGGATGGTCCCGTCGCTGCGGGTGTTCGCGTGGCCGGGAGGCACCAGGGCGGGAATCCAGCTGCAGGAATGGCCAGCCACGTAGGACCGGCCATGCGGGCCGGCCACGATCTGGGTAACGCCAGTCATGGGGTGGTTGGGGTCGCCGGCGGCCTGGTGCTGGACGAAGTGCAGCATGCTCCACACGTTCATCTGGTCCGGGCCTCCGTTGCTGGGGTGCACAAAGGTGCTGCCCAACGTGGCGTCCACGTCTGTCGTGATGATCGGCAGCAGCGGCGAACACGAGAACACGGTGGCCGTCTTGTAGGGGACAGGTCCCTCCTCTTCCCACATGACCTCGTCCTCCTCGAGTTGGGGGTTCGCCGCAAATTCGTTGCTCGGGTAGTCCTGATCGCTAGTGTAGCCCTGGTAGCCCTGGTAGCCCTGGTAGCCCTGGTAGCCCTGGTGGCTCTGGTGGCTCTGGTGGCTCTGGTGGCTCTGGCTGCTCTGGCTGCTCCCATATTGGTTGATCGCGATTCGGCCCGGCGTGCCGTGCGTGTGACGCCTCCAGGAGTAATCTCGAGCCTCCCTCACCTCATCTTGGCCCTGGAAGGACTTGTAGCGGAACACTTTGGTTTCCGGATATTCCCAGTAGCCGTTCGACGGGCCGGGGGGGGCGATGTTCCCCCACGAATCGACATTCGCCTGCACGCCGCCGGCGGAAGGCTCCAGGTTGACGCCCAGCTCGATGACGGCGAATAGGAAGCTGAAGTACGGCTGCCCCATGGTATCGATGCCGCTGTTGTCGTTGTCATTTCTACCACCGCCCCCGCTGCGGGAGCTTTTGTGCGGCCTGACCTCCTTCGACGAGGGGCCCTTGTGGCGGCTTGTCTTCTGTCAGGCGATGTCAGCCTGATGGACGTGCTCTCCGGAGGCATGATTGCAGTCATTGCTGCCATTGCCAACTCACCGAGGACATGGCGAGCTACGATATCGAGCTTCTAAGTCGAGCTGCTGGTCAAAGCTCCTCACCACCTCAAGTGGGTAGTACTTTATCGCCAATGTCGCTGAGGTCTCAACTCAGGCTTCCGGTAAGATGATTCTCTGTGGCCGAGGAAAGTGAATCTCGCGAGACTTTAACATATCGCAGAATCTCACAGCGAGCTAGGTCGGTCGTTCCCTTCAAATAGTCCGTGGCGTTGATGCCCGAAGCCATTATCAGATTCCCCCAGTTCCCATTTCCCTTTTCCTCCCCGTCCCTTTCCCTGGCCCCCTTACCCTTACCCGATGATACCCACGATGAAGGCGGCGATAGCCGTCACCTCGAGAGCCCTGGAGAAGGAGCACCAATACCATCATCATCGCCCTTCCCTCCCCCTCTCCCATGACCTCTTCAAAGCCCCGTGATGGCAGTCATCTTAGCTGGGCTAGACTGATTAGTCGGACTGGACTAGCGGCGATAGGTTTGAACACGAGCGGTATAGCCTAGGGTAAAGGAGGCGGTATCCATCTGTCCGAGCTTTCCTAGGGGAGGGCTGCCGTAGATTCCGTGGTCATCCGCCGCATTCCCAACCCGCGCGACTCCAGGCGCCAAGCGGAAACCGAGTCAAAGCCCACCTTCTTGGGCTGACACGATAGCAAGCTGGCTTCGCCCTGAGCCGAGCCGGCCACAGAAGCTCGTCTATTCGTCCTTCCCAGTCGGGATGGGTGATGGCGGAAGAATAGGGGGGTGCGGTCTACTAGTGTTAGCGCGTGTCAGCAACCGGACCCAAGTCTAGCCCTGATGTTGGCATTGGTGTTGCCTCGCCGCATGGCATGCAATGCCATGCCATGCCATACTGTATTGCATCGGCACCGGCACCCTGTCTCTACCTCTGCGTCTGCCTTGGGTGGTGAAGTTGGGCACTGCACTACCAGACCTTCTCTGCTTACGGGGGAGGAAAAGGGGAGAGAGAGAAGATGGGAGGAAGGAAGAGGGGGGAGGAAGCACGGATGGAAGCAGGTGAAGCCTGTCCAAAAAAAAATCTGAGAATGAACAACGCCAACGCGTCCTAGCGAGGATTTGCGGCCTGAACTCGGTAGCGATGTAGGAGGTGGGTGACCAACTAGATTCCTACCCGCCCCATTCTCTCCCCTCTTTTCCCTTCCCTCCCTCCTCTCTTTCCTCTTCCTTCTTCTCCCTCCTTCCTCTCTTCTTTCAGGCATAACTGGATACATCCGGGTCGAAGGTTTACATCCGGTTTCGGAAGCTTCTCCCACCTTCTACCGGAACGGACGGATATGGGCCCAGCCTAAAGGGGGTCTGTGAGGCCTTAGATGGGGGTAGGGTCTACCCTACCCGGGATAACACAAGATTCGAGGGCGAGAACCGACGGAGTGGAAGCCCCGCCCAGATGCATACTTGGGATATCTGTACGGCACAGATCACTTCCGTTCGTGACAAGCGGCACGACCAGTCCGTAGATACCGGCAGAGAGGAGAGAGAGGAGAAGGGGAGGGAGAGGGGGGGGGGGGGGGGGGGGGGGGGCGCGGGGGGGGGGGGGGGGGGCGGGAGGGGGTGGGGGGGGGTGGGGGGGG
>JAKLNC010000065.1:3725-17649 GCA_022813145.1 Barbatosphaeria neglecta
CCCCCCACCCACCGCCCGCGCACCACCCACCCCCACCCCCCAAAACCCCCGCCGGTCGAGGCCCCCCCCCCCCCCCCCCCCCCCCCCCCCCCTTGAAAAAGTAAAAGTGAATGGACGGTAATTTTCCCTAACAAAACCTCCTCGTCTAAGGAGTTTTTCGTAGCCGGTAACTCTCAAGGGATTACCGGTGAGCCTTTTTGGTCTCGTCTCCTCTTTTCTTTTACCTTGTATTGTCCATCTCCTGGGAGGTTGATTGGGGAAAGAAGGCCGACGGGAAAAGGTGAGGGTGAGGGAAGCAGCTCCGTTCACACTTGTTGTGGACCCCATTAGGCCAGCCAGCCGGCTCTCCGTCACGCCACGTAGAATGTAGATATTGTAGAAGGTGCTTGATTTTGGGAGTGATTATTACCAAAATACGCCGAGTACCTGCCCCCCTTATCCCCTTATCCGAAGTATCCCATCTTACCTATCTTACCTACCTATGCACCTAATTACCCACAAGCAGCTCAGCTTTTTGGTCTGCCCCCTCATACACAAGTCGTTCGGACGCTTTTTCGTTACCCCGTCCACCCTAATGTTGAATCACCGGCCGATGACGTCTCCGCCGGGGCAAGCCTACGACAGCTTATCCGCGTCTTCGATCTGGCTGTTCAGGTGCGTCTCCTTTTCGACGGCGTTGAGGTCGAGGTGGGCCACCTTGGCTTCGTCGCCGTCGATGACCTTGGCGAGCTCCTCGAGGGTGGGGCCGCGCGTCTCGACGTACATGAAGTAGACGAAGCAGAGCTCGAGGAGGATCCAGCACTGACATCACGGTGGAGGGGTCAATACTGATAACAAGCACTCGCCATACAGTGACTAGCCCGGGGGAGGGAAGAGGGGAAAGGGAATACATACCGTGTAGATGAGGTAGAACTTCCACTCGTGGCCGTTGAAATAGTCGAAGGCGAGCGGGTTAGCGTAGATGTTGAGGGTTAGAGCGGCCTGCACGGTGTAGTTCATGATCATCAGGCCCTTGGCGCGCAGGCGGTAGGGCAGGATCTCGATGGCGTAGCCGACCAGCAGGCCGGACCAGGCGAGCGAGTAGAAGATGCCAAACAGCCAGATGAAGAATATCATGGCGTTGTTGGCGCCCGGGAGCCCCTTCTCCTCGTACAGGCCGGCCGTGAGGGTCCAGAAGATGAAGGTGCCGAACATGCCGCCCGTGGCGGCGAGGAACATGGGCCGGCGGCCGATGCGGTCGACCAGCAGCGCCATGCTGACGGACACGATCAGGGACAGCGCCGTCTGGCCGCCCGAGAGGCCCAGCTTCTGCGTCGAGTCGGTCACGCCGGCGGTGTCGTACAGCTTGGACTGGTAGTTGGAGATGATCGCGTTGCCGGACCACTGAGAGAAGATGCCCAGCGACAGGAGGATGATCAGGCGGTACCGGTTGCCCTTGGTGCGGAAGAAGTCGATATAATTGCTGTTCTTCCGGTTCTCCATCTCCATCTTGATCGTCTCCTTGATCTCGCGGTACTCGAACTGCACCGTCGGGTGGTGCACGTTGCCGCTAGCGTGGTATTCGGCCAGCACGGCGAGCGCCTGTTCATGCTTGTCCTTGGCCATGAGATAGCGCGGCGACTCGGGGATCCAGTAGATGAACGCGAGCTGGATGACCGACGGCAGGCCCTGGATCAGGGCGGGAATCCTCCAGGACGACTGGTTGTTCAGGAAGTTCGTGCCGAAGCAGATCCAGGTGACGACTAAAGGGTGGTGGCGGAGGGGGTTAGGGGTTCCATGGTTAGCTGGCATACACAGGAAACTCTAAAGAGAGCCCGGCCCGAGCACGTACTCAAGGCGCCCACGTTCCAGAGGCAGTTATACACCGTCGTGAAGCGGCCGCGATGCTGCGGGTGGCACAGTTCGGTGAGGAGCATCGGGGCCGAGATCTGGGCCAAGCTGTTGCCGAAGCCCAGCAGGACACGGCCACCCATGAAGGCTGCGTAGCAACGATCGCAAGGTTAGTAGTCCGGATGGAGATAAGCAAAGAGACAAAAGTCGCCGGCCGTCGCTTACTCCCTAAGTTCTGGCAAGCTCCCTGGAGCACGGCTCCGACGATCATGATGGCGCAGCCGACCGTGATGGGCAGCTTCCGCCCAAAGTTATCGGTGAAGAAAGGCCTTGGGAGGACGCAAAGAAGACACATATTAGCGACTGCTGCTCGTAGGGCAAGACCCCGGGCTGGGTATTGAGGACTCGGAGGGCAGCTTACACGAGAGGAATGGAAAACAAGCTCCCAATCTGGTAGAGGGCGCCAAGAAGGCCGAGCATGGACCCCTGAGGGTTACCAAAGTAGTCTATCCACGACTGGAAGTTCTGGACGCTGTTGAAGAACATGCTAAAAACGAGAAAGATAGCATGTCAGTCGCCTGTACTTCGACAACCAGGTAGAAAGGCGTCGACCGTGGCGAGGGGTCATACCCATCGTAACCAGTAGTGGCTGAGGCCACACAGAGGACGGCGCAGTACAGGTACAGCTTGCGGAGGCCGGGCTCCTTCCTCCAGTTGACCCTCTCGAACTGGGGAGCCTCTTCTTGGGCATTGCGTGTAGCCTCCGTGCGAGGCTGTGACAAAATGGCCATAGGCATGACGGGCGGGCTGCTCAGGAGAAGAACAGGCTCCTCGCGGGAATAGTGGTGGAAGATGGCGATGCTAGAGCCAAAGAGATGTGACTGACAAGTAGGACGCGGCAGGCATATAATAGAGAAGAAAAAGAGAGAAAACAGAGAATGGGGGGGCAGATAAGGAGGCAAGAAACGACTGAGAATACAGAAACAGATATGCGACGTCCGTAGACGCTGGACGGCCCCCCTGGATAGGATACCAGCAGAACCTACTCAATAACGGACATCCGGACCGAGAGCGGATCCGCGAGGTAGGGCCATATGGAGAGGGAGAGACGGCAGGGCCATGTGGAAATTGAGTTGGGGTTCTCGCGGCCAACTCTGCCCACTCTAACCAAGGAGACAGATGTGGTCAGTTGGAGATTTGGAGGTGTTGGAGCCGACTTACCCCTTTCGGGACCCAACGCCACGGGCAGGCAAGCGAAATCCGGCTCGGGAGGTGATCAATCTCGCCATGCCGTCGCAGCTCCCACATAGTACTCCAGCCAATACCAATACAGGGCAACGAGGGCATCCATTATGCTGCCGTCCCGCAGCCGACTTCGAGAACCACAGCCGTGAATGGTAGGGGCCAGCGGTGGTGACACCGGCATCGTGGTACTGGGAGATACCTTTTGGAAGATCATCAGATCTTCCAGGTTTCAGAAAGGTACTTCCGTCCGACGCCCATATTGCTCTCTGACCACCATGGGCGCCACTAGCACCACCAACACCAGATAGATCTCTCGCTGATTTGGAGTTTTGCCGGAAGAGTAGGTTTCTTGCGAGAATCTAGAGGGCGACGAGAATATGGAATACGCTCGTCTTGGGCGGGCTGAGGGAGGAGAAGCTAACGCCACTGTGTGCATATACGAAGTAGGTAAGAGCGGAGGAAGTAGGCTGTTGGGTGAGCAGGTTGGGCTAACCAGACAGTCACCTGTTTGCGACGGAGGGGAGGGAGGCCGGGGGTCGGAAGGGGATGCGTGTCCTCCACTATGGCCATGACTGTTCGCCGCCGTGGCCGTGATTCATCTGATCTCACCTCCCTGGCCCAGCTATCGTTCGGGGTTCGGGGAGCGCGAGGAGCTTGGTCGATACGCTTGCATCTGATCCCGTACGGGTGGTGTCGCTCCCTCGTACCCGTTTGTGGGCCAACCTTTTCGGCCCTGTTGCGGGCTCGATTGCCCATTGCGCCTAGGTTCTCTCGGGCGAATTTAGGCAATAATCATGGCCGTCATGGGAGGCTCGTCAACATCGACCTAGGTGCGCGGCACCATATAGGAGTCCCGTCCCGCGCGGCCTGGTATATTGGGTTGAAGAACAGGTGGAACGCTCGCGCTCCCGTTGATGGAAAGAAAGTCCACCGTGGACATCGGCGGAGGGGAATAATGATAATTCGCTCTGTCCTATCGAGGCGACTGATAGTGCGTGGTGGTGATATTAACCTCGCGAGCGCAAGATCAATATGGCTATCGCAGAGTGAGCATCTCCAGCCATGGGGCCGTATCAAAAGCAAGCTTGGCCAAGAGTTTCACATATGAGCGCCTGAATTGTGCGGGTACGCTCGACCCTCCTCGGAAAGCGTCGCCATTGCCCCGATCGCTTGCGGACGCGGCGGCCCGACTCAATGCCATCAGCCCCGTAGGTGCAGAGCTCGAAGCGAGGTGCGTGAGCTGCAGAGAGCGTCGGCGCTTGGCAATGCCAGCACCGTATTCGGGCAGACGCTGGTTTGGGGAAAGCGGTCCTCCATTCCCCGCGTTGATCGGCGCGAAGCGGAAGCGGTGTTTCAGGTGTAGTTTGATCGATCACCAGGTGCTCCCCCAAAAGCCACGGCTTTGGAGATTCACCGCCCGAGTAGGATATTACCCATGGCGCTGGCCGAAGCGAGGCTGGCTGCTGGGATGAAGTAGCTCAGGCTTCATATCACTTCCGCCCCTGCTGGAGAAGTCAGAGAGAGAAGCAAAGCAGAGTGAAGATGCCAATACGTATAGGTAATGATATATTAATGCGTGGGATACGTCAGGGGACGCAAGCAAGAAGAGACGACCCGAGCCATAATTAGATAGATGATCCATCCCGACTGATCCTGGGCGGCAGGATGAACGCCTAGATGGGCAATAGGACGCAAGGAGAGGGCTAGCCAATGAGGTAGCCGATGCTGTTCCACGCCCGCGGCCAAGGCTCTGAGGCTCACTCAAGGCTCGATAGGCTAAATAAGACAGCACTGTATGTTACCCAACGCTGGGAATGCAGGGAGCCCGGTCTCGCGTGGTCTTTTAGTAGG
The DNA here is from genome assembly GCA_022813145.1 of Barbatosphaeria neglecta. NCBI lineage: Eukaryota > Fungi > Ascomycota > Sordariomycetes > Barbatosphaeriales > Barbatosphaeriaceae > Barbatosphaeria > Barbatosphaeria neglecta. Next base: position 8,652 of record JAKLNC010000065.1, read on the forward strand.
GGGCGCGGAACGCAAAGCCAGGTACGCGGCCGGCCGCCATCAAGGATCCCAGAAGCTCTGGCGGGGAGGCGGCCGGCGAGGAGGAAGGCCAACGGGGCATCCATCTAGCATCTCGATATATGCATATTGGCTCCCCCCTCGAGGCTAAAAACGAGGTCGTTCAACGCTTCGGGAGCATTGGAGGTTGAGGACGAAGAGAGACGGGGGGTTAAAGGGGAGACGTAGGCGCACTTTGGTCGGCAGTGTAGTCAGATGGCAGGTGCGGCGTGTAGATATTCAATGAGCTGCCGGTGGCGACACTTTTGGAGAGGTACTGATGGAAACCACTGGGCTGATCCGGTCGGATGTCAAAAGTTATAGAAGGAGAAGAGCAAAACGGAGGACGGGCTGGGCGAAGGAGAGTGCGGTCGTTACCGGCGGCCCACCAGTACTGCTAATCTGGACCCCGTGCTATGGGCGCTAAGAGTGGGGGCCCTGAAGCGCGCTAGCACGCTAAGTATCCGAGTACAGAAGAAATTGGGAGCATGCTTAGCTATGCCGCGTATACTGCTAACGCACTTAGGTAGCCTGTAATAATACTAAGCCGCGCACGGTTGCCCCACCTGCCACCCCGAGCTGCGAGCACTCAACGCGTTTCCAGCAGGCAACACGCGTCGCCTCTGTATTACTCCGTATTACCTGGGTCCTTCACTGCAGCACAGCACTGTTGAAGCTACTACGGAGACGCAGCAACAAACGTCGAACGTCTCTTCCGGTCAACATCACCATGGCAGGCCCGATCACGTCCTCAGGGAAGAAGCAGGCGTCCTTGACAAGCTTCTTCGGCCCAAAGACTGTCAATGGCAGACCCCAGGGCCGCAGCACCGGCAATACCAGCCATCCGCCTTCCTCCTCGCCACTTCGGAAACGGCCGCTGGAAGAGGACAGCGGCAATGGAAACAATGGCTTAGGAAAGGCCGTGAAGAAAGCCAAGCGCAGCCGCCAAGTCGAGGAGGACGATGATCAGAGCAGCACCTTCTCTCCGACGGATGCCCCGAGCGCGCCAGACCCGAACCCAGCTAGCTCGCCCCCGAACTCGAAGGGGAGCGCCCGGACAGAGCGATACCTATATGATGGGGCCCGCTCGAAAGAAGGCGCTCCGGGCGGTAGCGGTACCGGTGGGAGACAGGGAGGGGGGGGGCAAACGGAAGTGGAGGAGGAGGAGGAAGATCTGGCCGCGAAGAGGAAGAAGGACGAGCTGCACAGGAAATTCGTCAAGAAGCTGGGCCACCCCGACAGCATCGCCCAGATCAAACGACGCAACTTCTTCATCGACGAGGAGACCGCCGCTGTGGACGGCGAGGACGCCGAAGAGGGAGACGAGGCGGAGGACGACGAACCCCCTCCTCCGAAAGCTGCCGCCAAGAAGGGCGGCAAGAAGGCGAAGCTGACGCCGATGGAGATCCAGTTCCTCGACATCAAGAGGAAGCACCTGGACACCATCCTGATTGTCGAGGTCGGCTACAAGTTCAGGTTCTTCGGCGAGGACGCCCGCGTGGCCGCCAAAGAGCTCAGCATCGTCTGCATCCCCGGCAAGTTCAGGTACGACGAACACCCGTCGGAGGCCCACATCGACCGCTTCGCCTCGGCGAGCATCCCCGTCCATCGGCTTCCCGTGCACGTCAAGAGGCTGGTGGCGGCGGGCCACAAGGTCGGCGTTGTCCGCCAGATCGAGACGGCAGCCCTCAAGAAGGCTGGAGACAACCGCAACGCGCCCTTCATACGGAAGCTCACCAACATATATACCAAAGGGACTTACGTCGACGAGCTGGGGGAGCTCGAGCCGGCGGGAGGAGTGAAGCCCGGCGGAGCTCCCGCGGGCGGCTACCTGCTTTGCATCACCGAATCCAAGGCCAAGGGTTCGGGCACCGACGAGAAGGTCGATGTCGGCATCATCGCCGTGCAGCCGGCTACCGGCGATATCATACACGACAGCTTCGAAGATGGCTTCATGAGGAGGGAGATCGAGACCAGGCTGCTGCACATCTCGCCCTGCGAGCTCTTGATCGTCGGCGACCTGACCAAGGCCACTGAGAAGCTGGTCCGGCACCTTTCGGGGAGCGCCACCAACGTCTTCGGCGACAGGACCAGGGTCGAGAGGGTTGCCAAGAGCAGCACCACGGCCGCCGAGGCGTACTCCCGCGTGACCCAGTTTTATGCGGGCAAGCTGAAGGACAGCGCCCAGGACGAGCAGGCCGCAGCACTGCTGGACAAGGTCCTCAAGCTGCCCGAGTCCGTGACCGTCTGCCTGTCCGCCATGATCACCCACCTCACCGAATACGGGCTGGAGCACATCTTCGACCTCACCAAGTACTTCCAGTCGTTCAGCACGCGCCAGCACATGCTGATCAACGGCACCACCCTGGAGAGCCTCGAGGTCTACAGGAACGCCACCGACCACACGGAGAAGGGGAGCCTGCTGTGGGCGCTGGACAAGACCCAGACAAGGTTCGGGCAGAGGCTGCTGCGGAAGTGGATCGGCCGGCCGCTGCTCGACCAGGAGCAACTCGAGCAGCGCGTCGCGGCAGTCGAGGAGCTGCACGAGAGTCAGTCGACGGGTAAGGTCGACAAGCTGGAGCACCTGCTGCGCAGCGTCAAGACGGACCTGGAGCGGAGCCTGATCCGCATCTACTACGGCAAGTGCACGCGCCCCGAGCTGCTGGCGGTGCTGCAGACGCTCCAGCGGATCGCCGCCGAGTACGCCGCCGTGAAGACGCCCGCAGACACGGGCTTCCGCTCCAAGCTCATCAGCGACGCCATCTGCGCCCTGCCGGCCATCGGGGACACGGTGGTGTCGTACCTGGACAAGATCAACGGCGTGGCGGCGCGCAAGGACGACAAGTACGAGTTCTTCATCGAGTCCGAGGAGACGGAGGACATCACCAGCCACAAGGTGGGCATCGCCGCCGTCGAGGTTGAGCTGGACGAGCACCGCAAGGTGGCCGCTCAGAAGCTGGGCAAGAAGCAGGCGCCGCAGTACGTCACGGTCGCGGGGATCGAGTACCTGATCGAGGTGGCCAACGCGGAGCTCAAGCGCGTGCCCGCCTCGTGGGCCAAGATCAGCGGCACCAAGAAGGTGTCGCGCTTCCACACGCCCGAGGTCGTGCGGCTGCTCAGCGAGCGCGACCAGCACCGGGAGGCGCTGGCCGCGGCCTGCGACGCCGCTTTCAAGGCGTTCCTGGTCAGCCTCGCCGCCGAGTACCAGCCGCTGCGCGACGCCGTAGCGGCCATGGCGACGCTGGACTGCCTTGTATCGCTGGCGAGGGTCGCCGCCCTGCCCGGGTACACGAAGCCGACGATCCTGCCCGCCGGCACGCCGCCGACCATCTCCATCCGGGCGGGGCGCCACCCCATCGCCGAGCACACTCTGCCGTCCGGCTACATCCCCTTCAGCACGACGCTGTCGTCACCGTCGCCGCTGGCGCTGCTGATTACGGGGCCCAACATGGGCGGCAAGTCGTCCTTCGTGCGCGCCGTCGCGCTGCTGACGCTGCTCGCCCAAATCGGCTCCTTCGTGCCCGCCGACGCCATGGCCCTGACGCTCGCCGACGCCATCCACACGCGCATGGGCGCGTACGACAACCTCTTCGCCGGCGAGTCCACCTTCATGGTCGAGGTGTCCGAGACCGCCGCCATCCTGCGCGCCGCCACCCCGCGCTCCCTCGTCGTGCTCGACGAGCTGGGCCGCGGCACCAGCACCCACGACGGCGCCGCCATCGCCCACGCCGTCCTCGACCACGTCGCCTGCGACACCCGCTGCCTCACCCTCTTCATCACCCACTACCAGAGCCTGGCCCGCGTCGCCGACGGCCTCGGCGCCGGCCTCGTCAAGAACGTTCACATGCGCTTCACCGCCACGGCCAGCCAGGACAGCAAGGACAACGAAAGCAGCAGCGAGAGCGAAACCCCAGCGGAGGCAACGGTGGATACTAATGCCGACGCCGACGACGACGCCGACGCCGACATCACCTTCCTGTACGAGGTGGGCGAAGGCGTCGCGCACCGGTCGTACGGCCTCAACGTGGCGAGGCTGGCCCGTATTCCGCGCAAGATCCTCGACGTGGCCGCCCGCAAGTCGCGCGCGATGGAGGACGAGGTTAAGATGCGTCGCCTCCGCGGTGCCGCGCGGTTGCTGGCCGACGTCCTGGCCAACGACGACGCTGACCAGCTCGAGCACTTAGTCTCGGGCATCGAGCAGCTATAAGCCTCCCTCGAGAGGGCATGGGCTCTGGACCCGGCCTGGATCCCTTTCTCGGTTTAGTATCTTCCTTGATCACATACTTGCCTGTTCGTTTCTTTATCACGTACTGCACCTACCCCAGCAAGGCAGCCCCGCTATGGATGCTGCTCGAATGGGGCCCGTCCAACAGGATGCGTACCTCCTTCTCTTGTCATGGCCTCGCTGCCTACCTGCGGTTCGGAATACATACTCTCCTACCGACATTTCACACACGGAAATACACATGTAATTTAATGGGCCTCGCGGCGGAAAGGGATCGGAAAATATTGCTTCCTCATATTAGGCGGTTTCTGAGTAACCTAAGCTCAACTACTGGAAGCTTCCTTTCTCATCAAACTCTTGAGAGTATGACTATGTATCATGCTCAAACGTTGCAAACGAAATGCCGACAATCACTTCCCTAAGTGCTGCTGGTCGTAAAAGCTCAAGCGTTGCCGCTGCATATGCCCAAAGGCGCCAAAAAAAAATGTCGGCCGCGTATAGTGTGCGGGTGCGGTCGGATCCTTCTCCCTTCCTATGCCCAGTGAACAAAAATAGCGGCTCCATCCGTCATCAGGACGTGACTTCCCGTGGAAAGAATGAGTTCCCAGGTCGTAACAATGCGCCATGAGCGCCTAACACAATGCGTGCTTTCGTATCTCGTACAGGGCCTTTAAGCCAAGTTAGGCTCGGCCGCCTCGTCTACCGCCTCCTCAGACATCGAAGTCGCTGGTTTCGCGCGGGGCCGTGCTGCCGCCGGTGTAAGGATTAGTGTTATGGTTCATGCCGAAAGATCCGCCGTAATCCAATCGATTGTTGATAGGTTGGAACGAAGTTGTAGCTGTCTTGTTCTCGTCGAAGCTAGAACTGGAGTAGTGATACCTGACCTCTTCTCGAGCTTGCGAGAGCGGGTTGAACGAGTTGCTTCTCAGCCCGTGCTGGGTCGCGAGGAAACGGGAAGGATAGTCGCTCGATACGCGGTAAGCGAGACGAGAAGTCCTGTTCATGTTGCCTTCGTCGTAGTAGTCCCGAGCCGAATTCGGCTTCAGCGCCGGCGTGGGGGAGGTGGACACTAGGTTGGAGTCTATGGGATGAAATGGACCGTGACGGGAAATGTTGTATCTAGAAGGGGCACACCATCAGCTCTGTGAACAGCACTCTGGACTAACTTGCAAGGCGCCTGCGAGGAATCCCAACCTATTCTCGTTGTAGTCCTGAAGCGGAGACTCCGTGCGGCCTGCAGCTGTCAAGTTAGCACTCCACGAACAGCTCTGCTCATTGAGAGGGGAGAATGGAAGGGATAACTCACGGGGGCTGCGATCGGGAGGGTCGCGGAAGATGTCGAAGCTGTCCTTGGTGTGTCCACGGCCGTCTCTGCGGGCTTTGGCACCTCGCGGGCCCCCCGTAACGGCCGTATTCGTCGCTCCCGTCGCTCCACCAACATTTCCTCCCTTGCTGTTCTTCTCCGCCATCTTGGTTGCCGAACGCGTCTGACGCATGTTTGTGACGTCCGCAAGGGGTGCGCGGCGGGCCCTCCTCTTCTTCTGGGTACCGCCCTCATCACCCTCGCCTTTGACGGGGGTGCCAGCCCAACTGACGGGACTCTCGTCGCGAGTGCGGGACTTTCTCTTTCGAGGGGGAGTAGCCTCCGGGCTTCCCTCGATGGAAGGGCTTGCATATATGTCTCGTATCCTCTGGAACTCCCCGTCGGCAGTCCAGACGCACTCAGTTGCCGTCACGGCTTCGGAAGTCAACCTCATCTGCTCGAGAACGGAGTTGTCCTTGCGCTGGTTCCGCTTACGCTTCTGGTCAGGAGTAGCAGAGTCGAACAAGTCCATACCCGGCCAGACTACTCCCTTGAGCTTGTTGCCATTGTCCGGGTTTTCACCATCGCCGACCTCTGTGATAGTTGTGGCTGTAACTTCGGACGGGACGACGCTGTCGGTCGTCTCTGTCTCGGATCGGGATGGCGCGTGTTGGTGGCGGAACTGGTCGGCCAGAGATTCGGGGAGGGCATACGGAGAGTGGCAACCCTTGACATTGGGATCACGATAGAGCGGATCATCAAAGAACATGTCTTGGTGGGTTCCTTGCAGGTGATAAGACACCCTAGACATGTCTGTATCCCAACGCCCCATGTTTGGAAGGGCCCCAGGAGCGGCAGGCGGGATGATAGAATCGCGGTCGGGGTCCGCCTTGACGGCGTTGAGAGCCGCATCCCGTTTCTTGGCCTGTAGGTTGTATATCAGCACAAAGTCAAACTGGCTAGCAGCCTGAAGGGACCAATGTTTGGGGGCTTACCCCTAGAGCAGGTGGACGGCCTCGTCTGGTTCCCTTCTTCTGGTCCTTGGACGCCAGCCTCTCCGCAAGCAGCGCCTCTATTCCATTGTCTCGATACCATTGTTCATATTTCCTCAGTCTGTCTCTGGATCCGGGCTCAGACTTGGCTTGAAACTCGGCATTGAACTTGTGGTGCAGGTGGGATTTCGATGACACATGTGTCAGCAAGTGTGAGACGTCCGAAAACTTGGGTTTCTTCGGGCAAAGAACACATTCCAGAGGAATGGGTCTCGCTTCGGCTTGTGGCAGGCCCGCCATGGGCGCGACCGCAGCCATCGCCTATATGGAGCGCAGTATTGTCAGAGATGTAATAGACAGTATGCGGAAAGGCGATTGGGTGACGACGACCAACTGGGTAGCACTGGGTTCCGTTCACGATGCGGTCAAAAGGACAGGACAGGGGCAGGTAATATCGGCCGATGTGGACTCAACTTCCGTGCGGAGAGCAAACAATGAGGGAATGGTAGATGGACGGGTGCAGGTGTGAACGACGATCAGGAAAGAAGGCCCAAGGCAACAGAACAGAGCTGAGGAAAGGAGGGTGGAGAAGCTGAGGGTTATAACGACTGGATAGACAGACGGTAGCTGCTCTCACGTCAACGCGAAGTTACCACTTACGTGGAGTGAGAAGCTTGTGTAGATCGGGAGTTCCGTAGAAGGGTGCTCCTGAGCGAATGAGAGTCGCGGAATCGTTAGTTGGGAGCCCCGAGGGCCGCTCGAGAAAGGGGGCCGGTTATCGATTGGGGGATAGTTAAGGTAGAAGTCGAAGTCGAAGTCTACCAGGTTGGCCCCGCCTTCTGGCATTGGTGCCTGGCCCTTTTGTACCTCAAGGAGACTGTGGGCGAAAATGGTGGCGCCTGGCAATCGCGGCCGTGCCAGTTAGCTGGGGGTCAAAATAAATGATCATCAGCAGGAGCAACCAATAGGCAATGGTGCGGTGATGCAGCGAGGATGAATAGGCCAAATCTGATCGGGTCTGCAAGGGCGAAGGTGTAAATACAAAGTCGCTGTCCGTAGTGGAGGGAGCAAGGAGACGTTGCCAGGAGACGGTGGCCGGAGCCACTGGGTAAGCGAGGGAGGCTAGAAGGGAGCCCTCGAGGCTAGGGAGGCTAAAAGGGAGGCAGGAGAGGCACTGGAAAGGAAGCTGATGAGGATAGAAACGAGAAGAAAAAAGAGAGACTGGGAATGCATACCTTATGCCCCCGCTCCACGTAGTTGTTTCCCTTCGGACGGGGGACAGACGGAGCCCAGCGGGGGCTGAGTTAAGGATAAGCGGCCTGGTACCTTCCCCAGGTGCAGTGTTTACGGAAGAGTCAGTGGTCGGTGCGGAAGGATCGATGGGCGACTCGGGAATTGGTAGAAGTTTTCGGAGCGCCTTGGAGGGAGAACGACGGAGGTGGAAAGGTAAAGAGGAAAGCGCGTGGCGGCTCAGGAAGAGGGGGCGGGAGGTGCGGTGCGCTCTGGAAGGGAAGGCACGATCCGGGGCCGGTCGCGTGCTACGCGGCACCAATTCTCGGCGCGGCGAAGAGAGAGCAAGCGCCCGGTTTCCGGTACCTACGCACCCCCCGGAACCGCCTGCCCGCTACAGGTACCCCTAACAGAGACCTTCATTGGAGGTTGCTACCTGAATAAGAGCATGGAGGAGACCTGATGTACCCCTAAAAAACATCACTCGTAAAAATAATGTGACGATTCAGAACTGCCGAGTAGTAGAATGCCCTGAATTAGATGAAAGGGGTATTATTCGAAAGAAAGGAAACGAAGGGGGGTTGGAGGCTCTCTCGGCGGGCTGTTGGCGCAGTAGCTCGAGGCCTAAAGATCCAGGTGCCAGCGCGCCGGCCAGGAGATGTAGGTTCTGCAGCCGGGTGGGCTGCGTTGTCGAATGGAACGGACGTAAGGTCTAGGCTCTGTGGTCTCGGCTGTCGCATGTAGGAGTGGCCCTGGAATCGGCATTGGGGAGAAGATCCTTGGCACCCTCCCGCTTCTCTGTTGGCTGGATTTGCTGACCAGGACTATAGAAATACATACAGGTAGGTAAGTGAGCAGCGCGAGAGAGGAAAGGGCGGAACAGCATCTTCCATATCGGAAAAGGGGGGCTGGGGGCAAGAAAATCACCTACCTTCTACCGTCAGGCACGAGATCCAGACTTTTCGACAGGTGCCCATAACATCCTTTACACATGTCCCCATGATATGCAACCAAAGTTGTACAGCCGCCCGAGAAGCCGTGGTGTTCGCAATCTTCGCACGAGCAGCGGTAGTACGCCGGGACCGCGAACGCGGAGTCGGGGCCAAAAGCATAGTCCATTGGGATCGACGTCGGGATAGAACCGCGGGGGGGGGGGGGGGGGGGGGGTTGGGGGGGGGGGGGGGGGCGGACAAGAGGGGGTTTAAAAACGGG
>JAKLNC010000065.1:17659-43126 GCA_022813145.1 Barbatosphaeria neglecta
CCCCCCCCCCCCCCCCCCCCCCCCCCCCCCCCCCCCCCCCCCCCCCCCCCCCCCCCCCCCCCCCTGCAGAGGAAGGAGGGGCCGAGAAAGAGCGGTTGAACTATCGGGCAGGTTCATTCTCTACCTTCCAGCAGCTCGTAGATTGTGAAACAGTGTAAAAGAGTTGGCAGCAGGGTGGCCGGGGAGTAGGAGTAGAGGGTACGAGGGAGCTTGTCAGCGGTAAAGCTGGAAGATGGGATGAAAAGGCAACAGAAGCTTGAAAACCAGTGACGCTAGCTAGCATATTCAGTAACTGGGTACCTACGTAACTACGTACCTACGTACCTACGTACGTACTTACCTAGTGAAAGTATCCAGGCCCACTCCCTAATTAGATTAACAATACTCCCCATGGATACGATACTTCAATGCTTCCATGGTCAAACTAACTCTCGGGCTACCATTTCGAGCACTACGTTAAAGAAATGTCCGCTGCAAACCACTAAACCGATACCTAAGGAAGTGAGAATCGGTGGCAAAGGTGGCATGCGCGAAAAAGTTCGCTCTGCTCTCGCCTTGTATCCTCTAAACGTGGAATGCCCGTTAGGAGGTTATTAGATTGCGAGAGCATAGAGATCCTGCTTTGGGAACTGAAGAAGACCCCGGGGGGGAGTAGACTAGGATGGGCATTTCATACTAATCCTCTGTACCCAGGACCCGGCTGATTGTGGACTTGGGCATGCAATACACCGGATCCACGGGCTCCAAACCGGGGTACTCAAGGAGGCTCAGTCCCGCGATGCCGAACACCGTGTGCCATACGTCGACCATATTGCCGGGCCGGTCGGAGATGCCTCCAAGCTCAGTGTCCTGGCACCGCAGGATGAACGCGATGAGCTTCTCCCGATCGATCCAGTGGGTACGCCCGATGATCGCCAGACTCGCCAGCACCCACCAGCTGTAGCACACATCCTCCTGTTTCTCCGGCCGGCCATTGAGACCGCCAGCGGGAACCTGTCTCTCGCTCAGCCACGCGCTGAGCTTGTCGGTGTCGACTAGGTCCAGCCGCCCAGCAATGGCCAGAGCGGCGACACAGGTCAAGATTTGGCCAGAATGAGACTCGGCACCGGGGCTCACGCCGTATCCCCCATCATAATTGGCGCAGGCAACGACGTAGTCGACGGCCTTGTCGACGTCGACTAGAGATAAGAGACCCAGGAGTGATAGGGCGTTGAGCGCCGCGTAAAGAAAGCGCGTGTCTTCCTCGCCCCACTCATCGCCGGCAAATGTACCCGTTTCCTTGTTCTGAAGATCGGCCATGACTAGAAATTCAGATGCATCAGCCGGGACAAACTCGGGACATCTTGGCCGGATGCTCTGCTGGCGTATCGCACTCACACTTTCCGACAAGAGCCTTGCCCTTCCCCCGCGCCTCGAGCTCGCCAAAGCCGTCCAGCATCGCCAGGATCTGCACAGCACTCACTGTGGGGAGCATGTGGGCGTCATGACCGGGAGCGGCGCCGAAACCGCCATTGTCGTGCTGGCAAGAGAGCACGAACTCGATGACTTCGTCCCTGCGGAGCGCGCCGGGCTGGCCAAGGAGGTGCAAGGCGGTGAGGCCCCAGTAGAGGCCGCCCATGCGCAGGTGCTCCGTGAGCCAGTACTCATACTCATCCTTCTTGGTGTCTAGGCTTTGGACATAATTGACATGGGCCGCCGTGGCGAGACGAAGCTCTTTGGGAAGGTCCTGCAGCGCTGGCGGCATCGTTTCTCAGAAAGTCTCGTCTTCGATTTTCTTGATCTTTCTCGGATTTGTCGGTTTGCAGCAATGTTGGAGCCTGAACATTGACGTTCGGTTATTACATAATCATGGCCACGTGCATTAGTGTGCATCCAGTCGGCTGTAAATCCCACGTGACTATTCGCCGCGACCTTGGGGCACCCCACTACGTGTCTCCTCGACAACTAACCTTGACCCGGTCGACTCGGTTCAGGGGCTGGACCCGACCCTCAAGGCATCGCTCGCACTCTGAGCCGGATCCGGCCACGGACAGCTACCGCTTGGCCCGCTGCCGCTAGGAACGAGGCTCCCCACGAAGTATGAAACTCACCAGCCCCTTCACGGTTGGGTTGCGGTGCGGAGGAGGAGGAGGAGGAGGAGGAGGCTGAAAGCACGAATGCGGGTGGCGAATGGCGGTGAACCGGCGGCCGTTGAATCTCATTGATCTGGCACCAGATGGCGCTACGCATGCAAATCAGACCTGCTCCGGGCTCCACTGGGGCCCCGCAGCGGGAAGCTTTGCTCCTCCTTCTTGCTGGTGCGATGCGCAGCTTCGACAACGACAGGGCGCGACGAAACACTGCAGGCACTTCATCGATCGCAACTGGCAAGGCCTAGAGATCCGATTGAGCAGATCTATGCCAGGGCAGGCTATATTTCTGTCACGATGTGATTGCGCAATCCGGAGCATCTGAACATGGGCTCCCTAGCCATAATGCCGAATAGTTTACGGGCTTGCAGGCAGCACCTGGTCGCTATTGCGACGACCGGTTTTTTTTCTTTTTCCTTCTTGCATAAACTGTGACGCGGAAGGCCGCGTTGCTTGACAGGCCCGCCGCAGATCCGGCCTGGCATGCCTAGCCAGCGTTTTGTGCCTAGTAATAGCAGTAGTCGGGGGGTTGCGCTCTTATCACAGGCCGTGCGGCGTCTCGCCCAATTGCTCCAATTGTCTCGCAAACAAAGTCAGTGCCGCGTTTCAGACAGAGGGTGTTCCTGAACTAGACCGTTTCGGGAAAGGCCTGCAGGACCCCTCAGTATCGTCTGTTCTTGGATAAGGCGGTCCGCGGACCTGAAAATCGCGCTACGTGCAGGGTCGTTGTTTCCTTACTCCGTAGACGCTTATCATGATCCAGCCGTTGGAAGCGCCAAGCCCCTAGACCGTCTGGGGCGGATCTCTGTGAGCAAGGATTCATTGTTCTGATGTACGGGTGAAGAGGGTGGACGTGTTATTAAGTCGCTCGATGTGCCACGGTGTTTTTGGCGTCGTTTTTGCCTTACTAATTACCTATCCCGATCATCCTGGAGGATTCCGGCTTTTGTCGTGGTACGTTTACAACCTCATCACCCGACCGGCTCTGCTGTGGTGTCCTCAAGGTAGTGGTTGCCGGACTGTCGCTCACGAGCACCAGGTTCTGCATGGTGGATGTGTTACGGGAACCTACTAAGCGTCCTCGTACTCACTCTGCTGGGTTCCTCTCCGTAGCTACATGTCCGTTGCGCCTTGCGCCTTGCGCGAGAGGGGGACTAGCGAACACGAAAGAAAGGAGGGCGCACCGTGGAGTGCTTGTACTTGCGAATCGGACAGATACGTCGTAATGCCCGCTAACCCACACGTATTTGAGGAGTACCTGGCATCCCTGGGTATCGCGGATCGTGCAAGCCCGCTAGTCGTGGGCACCCACTGGGGTGGGTTGCGCGGCGCGGTCGGTCTTTAGTGGGGTTACTGAGTGGCTGCCCTCATCTCCTCCGCTCTGTGGCGTCTGTGCTCTCCTCCTCTCCTCAAAACAAATTCACTCTGCGTCAACGGCCGCCTCTGCCAATCAATCGAGACCCCAACAAGAAATCGAACGGAATACTGGTGTGCAGCTTTGGGAGCGCCGGGGCTGCCGTTTACTTGCCTAGTGGGTAGTCGGAAGAGAAGGGCCTTATTGTGGCTCTGCGCCCGGTCCCGTCGCCTGTTCGGTTGTGCCAGCGCCATTGCAGCACCCGGCCTGCAACTCCCAACGACTGGACTGCCTGAGCGGTGGCACCGCACCGTCCTCCTTTCTGCGAAGCTGAGGGAGCCGCCCGCACGCCTCTGTGCTTGTCGCTACCACCGAACCGTCGTGGAGCTCTGCCGGTTAATGCCTACATCCTATGTTGGAGAGCCGGGCGTTTAACCAATACCACCCAATCTAGGTTAACCCACACCATCCCTGACGACACATTCCTGCACCTAAGGCTGGTGCGCGGGCAACACGTTTCAGGATTCAATGAGCATCCCATTCCACGCAGTGCCGGGTTGGTCCCTCTACTGCTGGGAAGCGGGCGCTTGAGCGTCGGCCGAGGCCTTGGAAAGCTGAAGGGGTCGATGTGCACGCGCCGACGCCACTTGCTGGTATCGGCTCCGCTAAGGCGTCCACTGCGCAAGCAGCAAAAGTTGCAGTTCCCTAGCGTAGGCGTTCCTGCTTGCTAGTCGTCGCGAGATAGCCCGGGCTCCTTAGCCTCGGCATCGTGCACGTAAGTACACGCTCGTTTCTGCGCCCGTAACCCCCCCTTGAAGATCCCCTCCCCTGCGATTGATCGGGCAGCACGTTAACGCCCACGGCAAACATTAGGGCCACCCGGGCACGCCTGTACCATCTACCCCTCCGCGACGAGACGGATACTACGGTCCCTTCCGCACGCGCGCGGACGCATCGAGGCGCACAAACCTATACTGCACCGCACCAAACACATAGACTTGGCGCCAGTCGGACACGCTCTCTACGGCTCGATTCCGGCCGCTTCCAAATCCTCGGGCAGCAACTTGACAATCACTTCGATCCACGCACCCCCCCCCCCCCATCTTCCCCCTCGTCCGTTCCCTGCCCCGTACTAGGCCTTGCGGCGGCGGCGGCGGCCCAATACTCCCGCACTTCTGGTCCTGTCTCCCATTTGTCGCAGACCCCAATCTGCCTATTGTCCCTTGCCCACTCCCGACATAGTGATACGTGCGGTTGCGCACGAGACATCTGTCCTTGTGCGGCAAGGTTGAACTCAGGGCATAGCCTGCCATCGCCCGGGCCGGGCCTACAATAATGGGCTCCATGGGGCGCAAGCCCGCTCCGCAGCCGCTGGTGCTGTCGGATACCATACAGGCGGGCGACGAGCATGGCCCCGGTGGTGAAACCCAAACTCTCCAGGTCAACTCGCCAGCGGATTCCAGGTCGCCTAGGTCTCCACGGTCACCGTTTAGGTTGACCCAGAAGAAAGCACAGGACGTCGGAGGAAGGCCGCCTCTGCATGTTGCCGACCTCGTACAGCAGGAGGATTCTGACGACGAAGGTGAATATCCGCCTATCTCGTCCGCCCTCCAGCCCTCCCGTGACGACCACGTCCTTCAGCAACCCCAGCCCCAGCAGCCCCCGCAACCACGACCACAGCCGCAGGAGCAAGAGCAAGAGCAAAAGCGGCCAGAAGAGCGACCGCAGCAGAAGCAACGGGAGCAGCAGGAGCAGGAGCGGCAGGAGCAGCAGCAGCAGCAACAACAACCGCCGCGGCGGTCGCCACAACAGCAGCACCTGCAAAAGTACCCGCAGCAGAGCCACAACCCCCCGGTTTCAGCGGTGCACGGCCATCAGCGCCAAACCGACGAGAAGGCGTCGAAGTCAGGCTTCTTCTTCCACTTTGGAAAATCGTCAAAATCGACGGAGAGACTTAACACCCATCAGTACACGGATTCCCGGAGTGAGAGCATGTCAAGAGGGGTTGAACAACCACCGACGGCCAAGCAAAGCTCCAAATATCCAGGTACACATTGACTCTCAAGAAAGGGTTGCCGGCTCGTCTTTAAATCAGAAAATTTTGCGGTGCCGCTGACACTTCTTTGTGCCTAAACAGACACTTATGCGGATCGTTCCACCCAGCAGAACCCTTCCTCGTCCCTACCTTCCAAATCCGATCGCGCCCAAACACGCTCCCCCGACAACGACCCCAGCGCAAATTCTTCGAAAAAGGGGAAGCCGAAGCCGTTTACCATCCTCGGTCGGACGCGATCTCAGCGCGACAAAGACAACCCCAGTCCCCAGGAGACTATCCCGATCAGGATTACAGAACCGGAACGTGTGCACACGGCTGCTCCACTGAGGACCGCCCCGATCGCACAGCACGACCGATCTTTCAGAGAGATGATGTCCTCTGCGGTACGAAATCACTCGGCCGACCGGTCTCAGCCGCGGGACATCGCGACACACCGAGATGGCCATCGTGACCGGGACCATCCCAGAGGCCAACCGTCTTCTCTCAGGGAGAACGGCGGCTCTGCATTCCTCAGCGGCCTCAAGAACTCGTCGAGCAGGGCGGCCGATATGATCAGCAAAGGACTATTCGGAAAGAATACTAGGAGTGGAAGCACGACGGAGAGGGAGCCGGTTGTGGATGACGAGCACTATGTGCTCAAGGTCATCAACCGGCCACTTGTAGAGCAGGCCCGACTCACTCGTATTTCCAAGAGGCTGGAGGATTCGAGGGACAAGACGGAGTTCTGGATGCCAGCCTTCCCCTGGAGAGCAATCGATTATCTTAACTACAAGGGCACCGACGTTGAAGGCCTATACCGAGTGCCGGGCAGCGGGCCACAGATCAAAAAGTGGCAACGCAAGTTCGATGAGGGTTAGTGCTTCCTTCTCAACTGTCACCTGCGTGGGGCAGCTGCGGCTAACTGTATCGTACAGAATACGACGTCGACCTCTTTGCGCAAGAAGATCTATACGACATCAACATCATCGGATCCATGCTGAAAGCCTGGCTGAGGGAACTGCCCGACGAGCTGTTTCCAAAGGAGGCGCAGGAGAGGATTGCACGCGAATGTGCGGGTGCTGACAAGGTGCCCGCGATGCTGGTCGATGAGCTTTCCAACCTGTCACCGTTCAACTATTACCTCCTGTTCGCCATTACCTGCCATCTCAGCCTCTTGCTCGCCCACTCGGACAAGAACAAGATGGATTTCCGCAACCTATGCATCTGCTTCCAACCCTGCATGAAGATTGACGCTTTTTCGTTCAAGTTCCTCGTCTGCGACTGGCGCGACTGCTGGAAGGGTTGCAAGAATGAGTCGAAGTACATCGAGGAGGAATATCAGCTCTTCGATCAGCCGCCGCCCCCCGGAATCGCCCCGCTTCCCGAGGAGGAGGAGGCGGCGGCGGCGGCGGCAGTGCCAGAACTGCGGGGAGTCCCAGAGATACGCGAGGTTGGCGATGTGCACGAGGAGCGCAATGTGTCGTCTTCGGATAGCAGCAAGCGGTCGAACCACAGCGGGGACCGTGGCAAAAGCCGGCCGAAGAAGAAGGCGCTGCCATTGGAAAACGCCAGTGTCGCTTCGACATCCACCATCTCGACCACGCTCACCATCGACAGCCAGCCACGGGAGGTCCAGCCGAGAAGATCTGGCGATCTACAGCCTCTGTCGCCTATTAAGCCGCTATCGCCTCTAGGGTTTTAGGAGACCAGTTAACGCCAATATTTACCTCCCTATAAGCGCCCACCATTCTTCTCTTCTTCCACTTCCCCTCCCGGCCGTTCTGCCCAAGGACTTCCGACATGGTATGCCGGAGCAAGCAGTAGCTACCCCCCAACGGATGCGGATGGAGGCAGGCTTTCCACCTGTACATGAATAACATTACCCCACCCCCTGATTTACGACTTTTGACGGCCTATCACGATTTCGTATCCTCTCGCGCCTTTGTGGCCTGTTTTCTGCAAGGTTCTATGAAGTACCTCTTACACCCATAGTTTTCTTTTAGTCAACGAGGTGGAGCTGGAAGCCTTGCGTTCGCATCTGAGGTAGTCGACATTCTTCTTCTGTCGTATTCTCTATTATACCCCATGGCATTTGAAGTGTTTTTTTTTGTGCTGTTGAGATACTTGCGTTTTTACGGAGTTTGACGTTGTGTATCCGTCATCTCACGAGGAAGAGTTTTGAGATCAATTTCCTGTTGTTACCGGGATGCACTTTGCGGCAGATATGGGCGGAGCGGACCAAGTTGGGCAACTGTTTTGTCGTCTAACAGAAATTGCTTCTACCATTTGGGGCCATCTGCTCCTTTCATTGTGATTCTCATGTAGAGAGATAAAGATTGGCTGTATCACGCCCGTTCGATCCTGCATAACGTCAAAGTCTAAGCCTCTTTGGCAGTCTTCTTACGACCGTCCGTTACTCGTTTCCTTGTTAACTGTACATCATGTTTGTAAATGTTATGGCGAGGAAGGGGGAGTGCTGCGTCGTTGCGAACGCGAGTCACGATGAGAGGCGAATGGGAACAGCTTGTACAGCCTCAACTTATTAGTTGAGTGCAATAATATAAAGATGGCGGTGCTGCAGTGCTGAATAAATCCGCCAATCTCTAAACTTACAGAAGGACGGAAGTCGTATATCCCAAGTCAAGACCAACCAAACAAAACGCCCCAAACATTCTAGTAACCGTTTTAGTGATCCCCCCTTGAACGCCGCGAAAATGGGGATATCGTGGATACGAGCCAACGTGAAATTGGGCGGGCGCCAGGAACCCTCATGTCTTCTGTCCTATCCTCCATCCCTTCCCCTCTTGCTAAGCATGGAACTTGGCGCGGCCGGCGTCGCGGGCTCAGACCTTGCGGCCGCCCTTGTCGGCGATCCTCAGATTCTTTCTCATGAGACGCTCGTTCCTCTTGACGCGCTCCTTCCGCTCTCTGCGCGCGTCTCCGCGCACGCTGGTGCCAGCCTTGCGCTCGGCCTCCTTCTTCATGTCGACCTCGACCAGCCAGTCGTCCTCGCCGGCCTTGT
The DNA here is from genome assembly GCA_022813145.1 of Barbatosphaeria neglecta. Lineage (NCBI taxonomy): Eukaryota > Fungi > Ascomycota > Sordariomycetes > Barbatosphaeriales > Barbatosphaeriaceae > Barbatosphaeria > Barbatosphaeria neglecta. Next base: position 26,200 of record JAKLNC010000065.1, read on the forward strand.
TAGCGCCCTTGTACCCCCACTTGCGCTCCCAGGCGCCCGTGGCCTCGTTGTACTGCAGGTTGCGCCGCTGCTCGCGCGTCTTGGTCTTGATGCCCTTCTTGGCGGCGAACAGCTCCCACTTCGTCGGCGGCTTGGCGGCTGGCAGGGGCTTCTCGCGCGGCAGCCGCGTAGACACCTCCGGCAGTGACAGGAGCACGCCCTCGGTTGTGCTCTGGATCGGGCAGGTCGTCAGCAGCTGGTTGATCAGCGCCTGCACGCCGTCGCGTGCTACGCTGCGCAGACTGCCCTCTACGTCAGACCGGTCGACCGAGATGGGGTTAGGGTCGTTGGCGAGGAGGAGCCCGAGGTCGAAGGTGTAGGGTGTCGGCTTGGTGACGGCGACCTCGAGGCGAGGCCGGGCGGCAGGAGGTTGCGACATTTGTACTTTCTGTGCGCCTTCTTTGCGGGTTGTCTTCTTTGCCTTTTGTTATGGCGTCGGGTGGTATTTTCTTCGGAGGTGGGCAGACCGAATTGGAGGAAGAGAGATGGAGGATTGATCTGATTGAGACTGTTGGATCGAAGAGGTCGTTCGTTGAAGGAACTTTTTTTCTGTTCTCCCCCCACGTTAGTAGGCTCTATCACTATCGATAGTGCTGGGCCATGCTAACCTGGGGTGACAGGGATCTAGATTGCAGGGGTTGTACCTTTATTTTTTCTGCCATGGGAAAATTTGGGGGAACTTATCGTTGGTGGATTGGATCTTTTTACCGCCTTCCTTCCACCCCCATATTCACTTCACCAGTCAACTCCAATTCTTGGTCAGTGTATATGAGCAAGAAAGATACTGAAATCTACCCGATACAACTCACATCTGTTCTCCTGGCTACGATTTAAACCAATAACTAGGCCAGGAAGCTAGGGGATCCTTTGTTCTTCAGTGAGGGAGGCTCTGCCCCGCATCTTGTCGATAACTCACCCTTTAACCCACATCGGCCAGAGTGGTCGCGAGCCGAAGGAAATGTCAGGCTCGGAAAGCAGCACCCTTGCTGAAGATGCCCAGGCATTAAGCAAGGAGGGGGAGGGGGATGCCCCTCAAGTGCCGAAGACGTTCAAGGACCTAGGACTGGTCGACCCTCTCTGCGAGGCCTGCGCTGCCCTGGGCTACAAGGCGCCAACACCGATCCAGGTCGAGGCGATACCGGTAGCGCTGCAGAACCGAGACGTCATCGGCATCGCGGAAACGGGTTCCGGAAAGACCGCTGCGTTCGCACTACCGATCCTGCAGGCGCTGCTCGAGCAGCCCCGGCCGCTGTTCGGCCTCGTTCTCTCCCCCACGCGCGAGCTCGCGATCCAGATTTCGCAGGCGTTCGAGGCGCTGGGCGCGCTCATCTCTCTACGATGCGCCGTCATCGTCGGTGGCATGGATATGGTATCGCAGGCCATGGCTCTGGGCCGCAAGCCGCACGTCATCGTCGCCACGCCCGGCCGTCTGCTGGACCACCTCGAGTCGACGAAGAACTTCTCGCTGCAGAAGACGCTGAAATACCTGGTCATCGACGAGGCCGACCGCCTGCTCGACATGGACTTCGGCCCCATCCTGGAGAAGATCTTGAAGCACGTCAACCGTGACCGGAGGACGTTTCTGTTCTCGGCGACTATGTCGTCCCAGGTCGAGAGCTTGCAGCGTGCGAGCTTGCACGACCCGATACGTCAGTTGCTCCCTGCGGACAGGGCGCGTGAAGACCGAGGACCTCGCTGACCTTCTGTGCTGCATCCAGGTGTGAGTGTGAGTTCGAACAAATACCAGACCGTGGCGACCTTGAAACAGAGCTACGTTTTTATTCCCTTGAATCACAAGGACGTGTACCTCGTGTACCTGATCAACGAGTTTTTTGGGCAATTTACCGTCGTGTTCACCCGCACGATATACGAGACACAACGGCTAGCCATTTTGTTACGCACCCTAGGTAAGGAGGGGGGACGGGGAGAGCCAGGCCCTTGTGCGACAATTCTCTAACTCTGTCTGCTAGGATTCGGCGCCATTCCCCTCCACGGCAAGCTGAGCCAGAGCGCGCGGCTGAGCGCCCTGAACAAGATCAAAGCAGGCAGCCGCGACGTGCTCATCGCCACCGACGTGGCGGCCCGCGGTCTCGACATCCCCCGGATAGGGGTTGTCATCAACTTTGATCTGCCGCAGGACTCCAAGACGTACATCCACCGCGTCGGTCGTACTGCGCGTGCCGGCAAGTCGGGCCACGCGGTCAACCTCGTGACGCAGTACGACGTCGAAGTGTTCCTGCGCATCGAGACGGCCTTGGGCATGGCGAAGAAGATGGAGCAGTATAAGGCCGAGAAGGAGGAGGTCATGGCGTTCAAGGCGCGGGTGGAGGAGGCGCAGCGGCACGCCAAGAACGAGATGAAGGACTTTGTGGAGAACCTGGGGAGGCGGAACAAGAAGACGCACGCCAACTCGGGCAAGAGGAAGCGGTCTGACGATATGGACGCCGAGGAGAGGTGAGAGCTACAGCTCGACTAATCAACGAGAATTCTCAACTATCTACTGCATGCACTATGGAGGCGACGGTACTGCTGCCAATGAATACGCATGTTCAGATCTGCTGTGTCTTGTCCTAGTCGCCATGGCGAGGCTGTCAGCGGCCTTCTTTACATTTTGGCGGTGTAGCATGGCAGATTTAAGTTCTGGTGGGGCAAATGGCAATGCTAGCTGGTGCACGGCGGCAAGGCTACAGTGGTCCGTGCCCGCATGCCCTGCCGACTGGAATTTCTTCCCGAGCTTCTCCAAGTCTACGAGCAGCACACGAGGCCTACAGAAGGAGCGCAAACTAGCAATCATTAATTGCCTCCCCCAATTGGCGATAAAGCATGCGATTGCGCCCTCGTCTGTAGTTCGGCAGACGTGGCTCGCATCCCTTCCTATCGGGCCACAATGGCCAGCATAAGCTGCTCCCGGCAGCTCCTCCGACCCTCGATCTCGATAGCCCTCCCCTTCCGGCAGATACTGGGATCGCCCGCAGCAGCAGCATCGGCATCGGCAGCAGCTCCCTTTTCGACAAGCACGGGCCTGCTGGCTCGGATGCCGGCGAGCCGGCCGGGCCAGAAATCGCTGGGAGAACACACGGGATCGGGCCACATCCGGGCGGGGAAGAAGACGCAAATAGGCAAGAAGAAGAAGCGGGAGTTCGACCGCAGCCGGCCGCCGGCGCCGGGCGAGCGCAAGGCCTTCCGCAAGCGGATACAGCTGAGCAACAACAATGCGCTGGAGGTGCCCGGTCTGGAGGCGCTGGGGCCGGCGTCGCTGACAGATGCCGCCAGTGCGGGCCGCGTGTTTGCGCTGCCCGACGCCGTGGTCGACCGGCTGCGCGCCGCTGAGGCCTTCAAGCCGACGCAGTGCTTCCACCTCTTCCGCCAGCCTAGCGTCCTGTGCCGTGCCGAGACGGTCGAGCTCGTGTCGCGGCTCCAGAGGACGGCCGACGCCAAGGAGACGCTGCGTCTCGTCGTCAGCGGCGACCGGGCAGCGGGCAAGTCGATCCTGCTGCTCCAGGCCATGGCGCACGGCTTCCTGAACGACTGGATCGTGATCAACATCCCGGAAGGTGTGTGCCCTACCTATGTATATCTGTGCTTCCGGTGGGGAGCATGTGATGGCTGACACCGGTGGTAAAAAAAACACCAGCCCAGGAACTGACGACGGCGTGCACCGAGTACGCGGCGATCCCCGGCACGGAGCCGACGCTGTGGGCGCAGCCGGTGTACATCCTCAAGCTGATGCAGAACATGCAAAAGGCCAACGAGCAGCTCTTGGCCTCGCTCAAGACGAACCGGGCGCACCTGGGCCTGCAGAATCCCGTGGCGGAGGGGACGCCCCTGACGCAGCTGATCGCCGCGGCCAAGGAGCAGGAGCACGCCTGGCCCGTCTTCCAGGCGCTGTGGGGGGAGCTGACGGATCCCTCCACGCCGCGGCCGCCGCTGCTGTTCACCCTCGACGGCCTCGCCCACGTCATGCGCACCAGCGACTACCGCACGCCCGGCTTCGAGCCCATCCACGCCCACGACCTCGCCCTGGTCCGCCTCTTCACCGACGTGCTCGCCGGCTCCGTGTCGCCGTCGGGCGCCGCGGCCCTGCCCCACGGCGGCGCCGTCCTGGCCGCCACGACGGCCGGCAATGCTCCCAGCAACGCCTCCGTCGAGCTCGCGCTCGCGCAGCGCCTGGCCGAGCAGGCTGCCGCTGCTGCTGCTGCCACTGAAGGTGCGAGCGCTACTGCCATCGCCGCCGGCCCGGAGGGAGCGAACCCGGCGGAGGCGCCGGAGCAGCAGCCGGCCCCGCCCCCAGCACGCGACCCGTACTTCCGCGGGTACGACGACCGCGTCGAGGCCGCGCTGCAGGCCGTGCGGGTGCTGCGGCTCCGCGGCGTCAGCCGGCCCGAGGCGCGGGCGTTGATGGAGTACTGGGCGGCCAGCGGCGTGCTGCGGGCGCGCGTCGACGAGCAGGCTGTCGCCAGCACGTGGACGCTCGGCGGCAACGGCGTCGTCGGCGAGATGGAGCGCGCGGCGCTGTATAGTCTGCGCATGGGCTAGGACGGTGGTATTTTTGACCTGCGTCGGATCTGTCCATTGTACTTGTAAGCTGCCACCGTGGAGGGGGCGTGCCTAAAATATATACATGCTGTACTCTAAATAGAAGACACAAATGGATATATGCATCCGTCTCTGCAAGACTAAGACTTGGCTTCTAGTCCATCCTCCAGCATGATCCAGGCACAGTAAACTATGTGTCTACCTGCCGGCCTGCCTGAGTCGTTCACTCCACCCCTACCTACCCCCCTGAACGCCACATTGCCTACATACGTAGACTTCAAAATCGCATAGCATGATTTACATACACGCTCCTGCAGTCCGAAAACGCAGCACAAAAAGGGAGAAGAAGCACGAACACCAACGTTGCCCGTCGTTCATCGTTCATCTCATCCCCATCCCCGTCTCCAGCCCCTATCCGGGCATCACTCGTCCGAGGCACACGTACAAAGGAGAAGTCCATCTATGTGGTCACTCATCCCAGCTTGTACCTTAGAAGTCCATCTACTCGTCATCTCATCTTATACTTTACAAGTCCATCTCGTCGTCGTCCCCGTTGTTGGTCGTGATGAAGACGAGGCGGGTCATGTTGCCGACCGTTTGCCAGACCTGCCGTGGTTGCATTAGTAAGAACAAGAATTTGGGAGGGAAGAAACAAGTCCAAAGATAAGGGGAACGTACATCAAGGTTGGTGTACTCCTCCAGCGCCGTGTTCCACTGATCCTCCGTGAAGCCTTTGGCGATGACGCGCTCCTTGACGCGGCGCAGGTTGAGCTCGATGCCGAGCCGCTCCTCGTTCTCTTCGTCGTCGTCGTCGTCGGCGCGACACGCGCCCGAGTCGGCGAGGTTCTTGACGAAGTTGTAGATCTGGCTGCTCGCGTTGGCGCCGCGGCGGCGAAAGGCGCCCGCGCCGTCGTGCTCGAGGCTGTCCTTGCTGGCCTCGACGAGACGCAGGGCCTCGTCGACGTCGTCCTGGCAGACGGCGGTGGCGAAGCGCAGGCGGGCGAGGGCCTGGGCGAGACGCACGACGCCGAGCAGCGTGCGGGGCGTGGTGTGGGCGAACTGGCGGCCGCGCTTCTCGGCGCGCTTCTGCTGGTCGCGCATGCGCACGTACGTCTTGATCAGGTAGTCGGACACGGACTCGGGCACGACGGGGCGGAAGGTGCGCGCCTGCGCCACGTACGAGCGCACCTCGTGCGGCGTGAACACGGTGCTGTTGTTGCCGTCGTCGTCGTCGTCGCCGCCCACGTTGAGGCCCAGGTCCGGGTGCCGGCCGTGCATGTGCACGTAGGCGACGTGCTTGGCGAGCTGCGCGTCCGTGTCGCGCGTGGGCGTGTCGAGCAGCAGGAAGAGGATGTCGAAACGCGAGAGCAGCGCGGCGGGAAGGTTGATGTTCTCCACGGGCGAGATGCGCGGGTTGTAGCGGCCGTAGATGGGGTTGGCCGCTGCCAGGATGGACGTGCGCGCGTTGAGCGTCGTGGAGATGCCCGCCTTGCTGATGCTGATCGTCTGCTGCTCCATGACCTCGTGGATGGCGGTGCGGTCGTTGTCGTCCATCTTGTCGAACTCGTCGATGCAGCAGATGCCGTTGTCCGCCAGCACCAGCGCGCCGCCCTCCAGTACCATCTCGTCCGTCACGGGGTCGCGCATCACCGCCGCTGTCAGACCGACGCCGCTGCTGCCGCGGCCGGACGTGTACACGCCCCGGGGCGCCACCTTGGAGATGTACTTGAGCAGCTGCGACTTGGCCACGCCGGGATCGCCCATCAGGCAGACGTTGATGTCGCCGCGGATCTTCATGCCGTCGCCCATCTGCTTGGTGACGCCGCCGACGAGGAGCAGCAGCAGGGCCTTCTTGACGTCCAGGTGGCCGAAGATCTCGGGGGCGATGGACTTGGCCAGGTACTCGTACACGTGACCGGACTGCCGGAACTGGTCGATGCGGCGCACCAGCAGCGGGTCGATGGTCATCTCGTCGTAGGCCTTCTTGTGCTGCTGGATGTGGTGCGCCTCCAGGTAGGTGTCCGTCAGCAGGCCCGCCCGCATCGCCTTGAAGCCGGTGTAGGGCGTCGGCAGGAAGATGCCGGCGATGTCGACGACGTCGCCCGGGCTGATCCTCCGCACCAGGGCGCCGTAGCACAGCACGGTCAGGGTCCGCGGGATCTGGCCGATGGGCACCTGCTCCGCGAGCTCCTGGATCTTGACCTCCTGGAAGGGCAGGAACTTGGACGCCCGCGACGAGGGGTGCAGCTGGCCCTTGGACTGGTTGGCCTTGCACTCCTCCGACGGGCACACCGTCAGCGGCGCGTACTGCTTGTCCGTCACCGGCTGGAAGATCTCGCAGCCGCACCGGTCGCACGTGTACGCGCTGACCTGCGCGATCGGCTTGACGTCCGTGACCCTGGTGGCGATGCCCCTAACGGTGATCAGGTGGCCCAGGTGGTCGCCGCGCACCTGCCGGACCGCCAGCGCCTTGACCGGATTCTTCGCCGTTGACGTCCGCGGCTTGAAGACCAGCGTGTACCGCCGCGTGAGTTCGGCCGGGAACTTGTCCTCCATGAGCAGCGGGTTGGACAAGCTCTCCGCCGCCTCCGCCAGTTCCTGGTTGCGCAGCTTCCTCCGCGCCATGAGCACGTCCAGCACGTCGTCTTTAAACCTAGAGTAGCGGTCCGGGTTAGATATCGAAGTCTCGTATGTCCTCCCAGCATCCTTCCTTCCTCTCCGTCTCGTCCTCGCGGGGTCGGGGGGTGTGCATACGTGAGGTCCACGCTCGGGTCCGGCATGACGTTGTCGACGGCCTTGGATAGGATGTCGACGTAGTGTTTGGTGTTCGTCTCGACGGACTCGGTGAGCTTAAACTCTCCCCTGATGGCTTCCTCGAACTGAAGGCCAACCCACGACGTCACCGTTAGCGCGAGAAAGAGACAAAAGAGAAGAGAGAAAAGAAGAAAAAAAAAAAGAACAAAAAGAACAAAAGAGCAGCGACAATTGGATCACGGGCGAGGAAAGGGGCAGCCCCCACGTACCGACGCGAGGTCGTCCAGGTCGATGCGGACCGCGTCTATCTTCCGGTCGGCCAGCTCCTGCAGCATCTCCTTGTATTTGTACTGAGGCTGTCGTCTCCGCGCCCTGTCCTGCGCGCGGCGGCGTTGGGCATCCTCGTCCTCGTCGACGGAGTCGTACTCATCGCCCGAGCTGTTGTCCTCGATGTTGATGTTGCCGACCGCATTGGTGAGGGCCTGCTCGGGCGATATCTTGAAGTCCTTGAGGAATTCCTCGAAGGCATCTTTAGGAAGGAGAGGGGCACTCGTTAGCTCAAAAGGAAGAGAGCCACAGTACGCGAGACTCCGTTAGTCTCCGATGCCACATACTCAATTGGGTCTGGTAGTTCACCGGCGCCTTGTACTGGAGGAGCGACATGGCTGCTCTCGTTGGCTGCTCTCGTTGGCTGCTCTCGCTGGGAGACGACACGCGGATGTCGCCTGCGGGGGGAGTCGGCGGGATTGGCGGTGGGAGGATGTGAGGACAGACTACGAAGCACTTCCGAAAGAAGCTGCGCTGACAAGGCGAATTATGAGGTTCGAGGCATTCATGCAACAGCTCGTGGAAAGTACGGAGTACGGAGTCGAGCTCGAAGTCGAAGTGGGGGAGGCTGGGAATCGTCCCTTCTAGCTCTGGCCCGCCCGCTGGCCAGGGGGTTTTCGCGATGCTGCGCGTCTCGAGCTCGACGCGTTTTCTCGCGTTTAATTGAAAAAAATCACACCCGGCTTGGGCTGTGGCTTTGCCGCTCCACTCACGCTCAGTGGCTGTGCCCCCGCACCCCGCCGTCCCTGCGGCTCCCTTCCCCAATCACCAGCCACATTTCGGCGCATTGTGTCGCTAAACCTCGGCACATGCGAGTTATCGTTACCTCGAGCTCCAGAACTTTGGCAGGCCAGCCGAACGTACTCTCCGTATTCCTGTGTACGGGTGCCTTAAGTTGCACCTACACCTCTGAGTACTAGCAAACAGTCTGTACTGCCCTCGCAGTTCCTCTGTGGCCCGCCACGTACGCTGCTTCCTCGGACGACGACGAAATGGCACCTCGAAAGGGCGTGTCGTCCGCGACGGCCGAAATCTCCCTCGTACCGCTGCAGAAGTGCTTTGTGAACCTACCGGCGTCTTTGGTGTCGCTGCTCATGAACGTGAATACCGTAAGCAACGATGGCTTTTTCCTACAGTTCTTTACCGCCTACCACAGCTCTACAGCTCTCTACAGCCCTCCACAGCTCTCTACAGCCCTCCACAGCTCTCTACAGCCCTCTACAGCCCTCTCAGCCCTCTACAGCTCTCTACAGCCCTCTACAGCCCTCTACAGCCCTCTCAGCTCTCTGCAGCTCCAGCTCTCTCGTCCTACGCCTCATCGTGCTAATCATCGTGCATGCGGCGGGAGAGGGACGTAGCCTATCCAAAATGTCGTCGTCGAGCTCAGCTACCGCGCTCCGCCCAGCTCTTCTACAGCCACCGGTGGCTCGGCAACACCCGCCGGCTCCCAGCGCTCCATCTTCGTCGGGTGGACTGGCATGCCCAGCAAGCGCAGGATAGCGCCCCTGGTCGGCCGTGACGGCATTGCGAGCGGAAGGGGTAGTGGCGGCGGGGGCGGCGGTGGAAGGGACCAGGAGATCGCCGTAGTCGAGCTGGACTCGACTTTCGCCAACACGCTCGGCGTGCACGAGGGCCAAAAGGTCACGGCCACGGTGCATATCGACCCGCCGCTAGCCCATACGATCAGCATCGAGCCGCTGACGCCCGAAGACTGGGAGATGATCGAGCTCCACGCGACCTTCCTCGAGATCAACCTGATGAACCAGATCCGTGCCGTGCCCAACCCCCTGTACTCCCCCGCGTCCGGCGTACCCCCCGCTCCGCATGCCCTGACGCTCCACTTGTCGCCAACCTCGACCGCAAACATCAAGGTGCTCTCGCTGACGCCCCCCCTGCCTGCCGACGTCCCCTTTGCGAAGGTCGCTCCGGATGCGGAGGTCGACGTGGCCCCCAAGACGCGGTCGAGGCCGTCAAGGGGCACCAGGGAAAACCGCAGCATAACGAGCGCGTCCCGGAAAAGCGGGACGAGCACCGTGCGCGGGAAGGGCGGCCGAGAGGAGCGGAAGCCGGCGCTGTTCCTCAGGGCGGTCGATCAGAGGCACTGCGACGAATGGCTCGACGGCGGCGATGACTCTGCGGCAGGCAGTCTTGCCGTCTGGGTGGACGGGGACCTGCTTGTCCCCAACGAATTTCGAGGCGTCAAATGGGTCACGGTTGCCGTCATGCTGCCGGGGGCTTCTCCGTCGTCGGCAGACTCCCAGAAACAGCCCAATGGCGACACGAGCGGGCCCGAGCAGCCGGCCACGAGGGTGGTGGCTGAGCTCCGGCCTTGGGGCGACCCGCCCAACGGCCAGACGGCTGCGCTGTCGTCCCTGCTTTGCTCAGCCCTCGGCTGCGACGACATCGTCGGGGGCGTGGTGAAGATCGAGCCGGCTCCGCAGCCACTGCCGCTCAAATCCCTCAAGATTAAGGTGTTCCCCTTCATCGAGGCGGGCACAAAGCACCATCAGCAGCAGCAGCAGCAGCAGCAGCCCTCGGGGCTCAAGTTCGGGGGTGAGGCACAGCACGAGCGTGAGGAGGCCGCCAAGAGCATCCGGCACGTCTACGGCCCCAACGGCTCCCCCGGCCTGCTGCAGGGGCCCCTGACGGACGGACTGGTGCTCGGACTTCACGACGGGATGGACAAGCAGGCAGGTTGGTCAGGAGGCATCCTCAAGCTAGACCTCCCAGGCGAGGCCCCGCAAGGATCGGACGAGCAGCCCGCCAGATGGGTTCTCGCGCCCACCGGCCAGATCCCGTTCGACGTCCAGCCAGCTATACCAAGGCCGAGTCGAAGCTCCGAGACAGATTCCAAACTACCCTCGCCGTCCTCGCCGGAGAATCTGCTCGTCGGAATAGACACCCTCCTAGGCCAGCTCCAGTCGCACCTTGCCCATTCCTCCTCCGTGCTGCTCACGGGCGCTCTGGGCTCCGGTAAGACGTCGGTCGCGCAGCACGTCGCCCGGGCCCTGAGGCAAGCCCGGCTCTTCCACGTCGCCTATTTTTCGTGCCGGAAGCTGGTCAACGAGGAGACAAGGATATCGGTAATCCGGGAGACGCTGAACCGGGTGTTTATGGGTGCGAGCTGGGGCGCAAGGCTCGGCGGGAGAGCCCTCGTCATCCTGGACGATTTGGACAGGCTCTGCCCCGCGGAGACGGAGCTCGTCGTGCAGAGCGAAGAAGGGCGCAGCCGGCAGCTCAGCGAGACGCTGTGCGCCACTGCGAGACAATACTGCAGCCCGGACAGCGGCGTCGTGCTGCTGGCGACGGCGCAGGGGAAGGACTCGCTCCACAACGTCGTCGTCGGCGGCCACCTGGTGCGGGAAATCGTCGAGCTCAAGGCTCCGGGCAAGGACACGCGGAGGAGGATCATGGAGAATCTGGCCAGGCAAGACTCCATCACGCAGGAAGAGCTCCGGCAGCAGGAGTCGGCCACCAGCAACAGCGGCAGCCGCCCGCCCACGGCGGACGGCCGGGCCCCGAGCGATGACGGCAAGACGTGGATGGACGGGGCGAGCCAGACAGGGGCCGGGCGCAGCTCGGCGGCATCCAAGGTTGGCGCTTTCGTCCTGCAGGACAACCTCGATTTTCTGGACATCGCGGGTGAGACCGACGGCTACATGCCGGGGGATCTCAACCTCCTCGTCGCCCGAGCCCGGAACGAGGCGCTGAGGCGGTTCGTCAGCGACACGCCCATCGACGGCGGCGCTGACGACGACTCGAGCGCCGTGCCGCTGGCCCGGGAGGACTTCGACAGCGCGCTCAAGGGCTTCACGCCCAGCTCGCTGCGGAACGTGACGCTGCAGCACTCGACGACCAAGTTCGATTCCATCGGCGGGCTCCGGGAGACGCGGCGGGTGCTCCTGGAGACGCTGGAATACCCGACCAAGTACGCGCCCATCTTCGCGCAGTGCCCGCTGCGCCTGCGGTCGGGCCTGCTGCTGTACGGATACCCCGGCTGCGGCAAGACGCTGCTGGCCAGCGCGGTGGCGGGCGAGTGCGGGCTCAACTTCATTAGCGTTAAGGGCCCGGAGATCCTGAACAAGTACATTGGCGCGTCGGAGAAGAGCGTGCGCGACCTGTTCGAGCGCGCACAGGCGGCCAAGCCGTGCGTGCTCTTCTTCGACGAGTTCGACTCCATCGCGCCCAAGCGCGGCCACGACTCTACTGGCGTGACCGACCGGGTGGTCAACCAGCTGCTGACGCAGATGGATGGCGCCGAGGGCCTGTCCGGCGTGTACGTGCTCGCGGCCACCTCGCGGCCCGACCTCATCGACCCGGCCCTGCTGCGGCCCGGCCGGCTGGACAAGTCGCTCCTGTGCGATTTTCCCGATGCTGAGGACCGTCTGGACATCATCCGCGCGCTGTCCAAGAAGGTCAAGCTGGGCGAAGAGCTGCTCGGTGTCGACAGCGACGGCCTGCTGCCGGAGCTCGCCCGCCGCACCGAGGGTTTCACCGGCGCCGACCTGCAGGCCCTCGTGTCCAACGCCCAGCTGGAGGCCATCCACGACGTGCTGAAGGACCGGGAGCCCGACGCGTCTGCGGCCAACGGGAGCGGCCGGCGCGGCGGCGGCGCGGGCAGGAAAGGCGCCGCGGCCTCGTCAGCGGGCTACGACTTTGTGCAGTTCCGCTACGGCGATAGTAATGCCAACGGCCACGGCCACGAGACAGCCTCGGCCCACGCTGCTGTGCAATCACGGTCGCAGCAGCTCGCCGAGCGCGCCGCCATCACGGCCAAGCTGGAGAGCATCAAGCTGGCGCGGCGACGGGAGAAGGCGCTCCTGAGAGGCGCCAGACCGGACGGGTCCTCGTCCAACCTCCACAGCGGCGGCCGTCCCCAGCAATCCGGGGCCGGGGACGCGGAGGCGCGCCACGGCAAGGACGAGGTCGTCATCGGCTGGAAACACCTCACCAAGGCACTCGAGAGCACCAGGGCGAGCATCAGCGCCGACGAGCGCCGGCGCCTGCAGCGCATCTATCGCGAGTTCGTCGTCGGACGCAGCGGCGAGATGAAGGACGGGCAGGGCAGCATGGAGATTGGGGGGCGGAGCAGCCTAATGTGATTGGGCTATTAGGTATACCACATACTTTATCGTACCTATTATTGCATACTTTTATTCTTCATCGTCTTCCCGCTGTGTCCCATTACGACGACTCACTACCCTTAGATACGATCCTCGATCCGAACCTTGAGGATGCGGCCACCAACAGCCAGATACACACACCCCCGGGAGCCCGTATCGATGTCGACGCCCGAAGGTAGGGATGCGACATCAATAGCCGCTGCCGCCACCACCGCAGCGTCGGCCGCAGAGAGGCATTCGAGCCGGACACGTGTTTCTTTGACACGGGCCTCTTTGGTCTTCCTGCGAGAAGAGCGTTCACCACCTCCGCTCTCTTTCCGGGGTCTTGTCTCTCCTCCCTCCACCGCAGGCGGCGACGACGGTGACGGCGACGGCGACGGTGACGAGGACGGCACAAACCCGAGAAAGATCTCGAGCTCAAGCGACGTATTTGCGTAGCAGTACCGGCCCTTTTCGCGGCTCAGCGTGATGAAGGTGTTTTCTTCGTGTCCGGGGGTGTTTGAGCTGTTGCCGCTGCTGCTGCTGCTGTTGCTGTCGTTGACATGAATTCTCTCGTCCGGTAGTCCCTCCGACTCTTGTTCCTCCGCCATGGTGCGATTTCTACTAATGTCTATCACAGTACCCTCTTGCAGGAACGATTCACCTTCTCGTTTCTGGTCCGTATCGCGGGTGTCTGGGACGGCTAGACCCGGTGCTGGCGTCGGTGGCGTAAAGCTCCTTTCTTCCTCTCCTTCCTGGGCAGGCGATGGAACATTCTCTCCGTTGACCGCCGCGGTGGGCGCGGACGTCGCCCCCACACTGCTCAGGCTGGAGCTGGAGCTGGAGCTGGACCCTGAGGCTGATAAACTTGATGGCATCCCCTCAGCAGCCTCGACGGAGAATCGCAATATTCCAGCCCCTCCGTTAGCCTCCTGGACTTCCTTGGCGGGTGAGACCGCGCTGCGACAACCCGCTATCACGTCATCCGACACCTCGTCGTCCGCCATCTTCTCCGGATCCAAACAACGGACCCCAGGCGCTTTGAGAACCGTACCAACTGCTACAGCAGGGGATGACACCAGGGTCGACGGCGATAGTGGCGGCGTGGAGAAAGTGGCGCTCTCGTTGGGATGGACCCACGCCAGCAGTCGGTATTTTTTCGCCGCAGGTGGCCACCCCTGCAGCTGCCGCTCCAGCTGCCGCTCCAGCTGCCAGAGGAGCCTCGCCGTCGTCCGGTCAAGGGCGTCACGAAGCCCGTCGAGAATATCATCGAGGGCACGGGCGCAAGCACCACTGCCGCCACCCAGTGGCAGCCGCCAGCCTGGGTACAACCGGCCGTGTGTCTTCGGGGGGACCTCGACGAAGCGGCCGTGGAGGACGAGGGCGGCGTGGCACAGATAGCAGGCGTCTTTGGGCGAACAGATGACGCGCGGCGGGAGGGGGCACTCCGCCGCCCTCGTCTCGTAGTAGTACAAGATCTGCATCTCAGCGTGGATCTTTCCCTCCGAGCGCAACTTCCGGCACTGCTTTGCGAATTTATCCTGCGCTTGCGAGACGCTCGCGAGTTTAAGCTGCTTGCACACCATCTCCTCCATCTGCGCCGCTGTCTTCTTCTCCTTGACGCCCTGCCAGGGTCCGGCTGGGAGGATGAGCAGCCGAGCCAAGATCTCGCGCAGGCTTGGGACGTAGCCCGGCTCCGGGGCTTCTCTGTGGTAGGCTGTTTCGGCCAAGCGGAGAGGAACGACTTCGACGTCGCCACTGCGCAGGCACTCGCAGGTCTTGGCCAGGCGCCAAAGGTTCTTGGCGCTCTCGCGGTACCGCGCGGTCCCCTTGATCCGATGGACTAAGCTATCCCGCCACGCCTCGACCAAACCGGCGCCGGGGTCGGCGCTCGCGCCCGCCTGGTCGAGATATTTCTTCAGATCGACGGTCTTGTTGTAGCGATGGACGGCCTCGATCACAGCGGCGAGGCGATCCCGCTCTGTCTCATCATCCGCCCGCCCGTTATTCACGCTCGCGCTCGACTCGTACTCGTCCAGCAGGGCGATCAGTTTTTTGGATTCGGATAGAAAGGTTTCCAATTCCGGGTCTGTTGCGGGGAAAGAAAGGCTTTGTCGCTTCGCCAGAAGAGCCTCGACGGCCTTGCGGAGAGAATCGCCGAGGAACTGTTTCTTCGACAAGCGGCACGGCCGACCCTCGGCTCTCTTCGATCTGATCCGAAATACGATCTTGTCGTGGCAGAGGGCTACGATGGCCTTGAGCAGCAGCCCTACGGTTTCGCCTCGGGATTGGAGCCGTGACTCGCCGCCGCTGGCTTCACGAAACAGTTTTCTTCAGCTTCACGAAACCCAAATCAAGCAAACTCGCCACTAGGAGCACCCAGCCCATCCCCCAAGATGCCTCCCCCGCCAAACCTTTTGCGACGTACCTTCTAATCTCGAAGCTTTTCTCAGGGCAGAGAGGACCTCCTGCAAGCCGCCGGCGATTTTTTCCAGGACGAGCTGGCTAGAGGAGGCAGCGAGCTTGTTGATAGCCACGACGACGCGCAGGCTTTGGCGCGACTGCGATACTACCTCCTCCACGCCGACAGCAGTCACGTGCTCCGGGTCGGCGTCGACGCCGGTGAGAAAGGCGAGGGTGCTCGTGAGGTGTCGCTCCTGCTCCAGCGTCAGGAGTCTCGGAGGTGGTGGGCTCTTTCTGTTCCCCGTCGCTTTTTCTCCTCCTCCATCTTTCCCACTTGTCTCCTCTCCCCCCTTTCGCTGTGATATCGGGATTATCTTAGCTCCGAGCGATGTGGCGAGTTCCTCTGGTTCGGATCCAGGGACGACGGTCAATAGGGATAGAAGAGCGATGCTCTCCGCACACAACTCCCAGGGCGTCCTTTGGCCCTTTTGAGTCGCCATGGCCAGCCGATCGCCTACCAACCTGTAGGTAGCTCTCTACCTTCCCCTTGGCTATTTTTCCAGGTCGTGAAGTAAGAAGCTAGGAAGAATATAGGGGAGAGGGACAGAGAGAGGGACAGAGAGAGGGCTAGAGAGGGGAGGCTAAGAAGGACATAGGGGAGAGAGACAGAGCGGGGAGAGAGACGGAGGGAGAGAGACGGAGGGAGAGGGCTGGGAGCGGCGCGAGACCTAAGCCTATATATAGGTTCTTCATGCCAGGCAATCTTAAGGGAAAGACTTCCCCTAAGAATATTTATCGCCGACTTACAACGCCGCGGTTGCTGCACTACAGCCCTGGAGCTCTGCAGCTCGACAGTCCTGCAGGCACGCATGATGAGGATGCGGCCCTGCGGTCGGCCGGCGGGCAGCTTGACAACGCATCGTTGCTGGAGGCCCGACAGGCCGGTCTTGCCATTGGCTCCAGCCTGCCATCGGTAAGACGAGGCACGGCTGGGTGATGCAGCGTCCCGGCAGCCTCATCACGACAGTAGGCAGGTGGCAGATAACTGCGTGACAGATCGGTTTTGTTTGTTTGCTCACCCGCCAGTAGCCAACGGAGGCGTCCCGTCCGTCGTATAAGCAATCATCGGCCCGAGTATGTGCAAGAAGCAGGACGCTTCGTCCGTACATAGGTACGTACCTACCTTGGTACATGCACCTGGCCAGAAGGAGATACCTATTTCGGGAGATCTCATATTTCAGCCAGTATTGAGCACGTGAAATTATCTGCCAATCATTAGCAGCAGTCCTGAGTGGACCAGAAAACACACGTCGAGGTTTGTTAGCTGCACCAAATACAGAGGAGCTCCTGCGCTGAATCGGTCGTAGGGGGACGCTGTCTCGGCGATGACACAGGCCGCGTGTCAGTCCGGTGGCTTGGACCGGGGGGGGAGGGAGGGGGGGAAGGGGACCCAGCAAAAGTCGGGGTCCTGTGCCTGAGAAACAGCCACATCTTCAACTTACCGATACATCGTTTGTAAACTCTCCATCTTTACAGAGTCGAAGCAAGCCAGCCTAAGGTACCGTACCTATAGCACTCACAGAATTGGCGCTCGTACGAGAGTCAATTACCGGAAATAATGTCCTGTGAGTCTGCTGGAAGATGACGCAGCCCCCCCCCCCCCCCCCCGCGGCCGCCCCCCCCCCCCCCCCCGCCCCCCGGCGCGGCGGGGGCGGAGAGCCCGGCGCCCCCCACCGCCGCCGCGGGCGGGGGCGCGCCGCGGCGCG